>JARKHS020034625.1:0-79456 GCA_030143305.2 Amblyomma americanum
AGTTCACTGCAGTCTGAGTAAATTTGTGTCATGGAACTATATATGTAAGCAAGGCAGCAATGTGGGCTAGTTGGTTGTACATTTTGGTTTGAATAACCCTGTGTCCTTCGTTCCGGTGTCGTTTTGTTAGTGTGTAGCGCGTTATTCAAACCAAAAAGAACTATATAAATGTTGGGAGGAAAGTAACGGAAGAGTAACAGCCTAGCTTTCTATAATTTTTACGTTACTTTCCTGAGGCTGTAATTCACCCCGGTATTCATATACATTTCTGATGGAGTCATTTCAATTGTACTCGGTTACTTATTTTCCGTAAGGTGTTGAAGAATGATATATAGCGGAGCTTTTTCAACTTTTAGTTTTCTTTCTAGCAATAGTAGTAGCAATTTGTCGTACATGCAAGAATTAGCAGGAACAGAATCCGAAAACAGGCTTTTTCCGCACAAGTGCGTGCACTTGCTCATTTTCTAACTTATACGCAATATTTCAAATAACTTATATTAAAGCACGCTTGCACCACCTTCATAGTGGCTGCCATTTTAGAGGCGAGAAGCGCAGAGCTTATGTACATTCGGCATATTTCCTACCGCACACTTTTTTTAGTACTCAGCCGTCAAGAAAACAGCCGACTTTTTATGCCGACAGTTAACCAAGGAATTTTTTTTTTACATATGCGCAGAAGCAAGCACCCGGCCGGGAAGGGCCACCGCACGTGCACAACAAGCGTACCTAAAACCGGTAGTATGTCCCCGGTATGCTAAATCCCTCCACCAAGAAAGCACACGCGGGGGACACGCGGAATCCGGTGAGGGGAACGAAAAGAGGAAAAGAAAAAAATCTGCCCACAAAAGGAGGAAAGGGTGAGGGGCGGGAAAGAAAGGGTGCAGAGGACAGGTGGGTTCGCTCATTCGTCGATGGATGAATGGATGGATGGATGGATACGGCTGAACCCTTTAAATCGGGCGGTGGCTCAAGCCACCTAGTGATGGCGGCTACGTTCAGGTTGCGCCTTCGAGCGTGCGCGCGGCGACGCAGTTTCCGGTTTTCGTCCGGCGGCTGCCGGCGACCGAGGAGGGCACCATTCCTTTGGCCGGTATGTTCAGTCCCTGCCTCCCCGAGAGATGGAATGCGTGGGCTACAGCCTGCTGCCGTCTGTTTTTTTTTTTACTGTTCCCCCTTTGTATTTTTTACCTTATCTTCCTTTCTTTGGGGCATCTATTGTGTTTTCCCTTACGTCCCTTTTTTTTTTCCCCGTCTAGTGTCCAGACACCAGCACAATCTGGCCAGGGGGTATTTTTTGGCCCCTTCC
The DNA here is from genome assembly GCA_030143305.2 of Amblyomma americanum. Lineage (NCBI taxonomy): Eukaryota > Metazoa > Arthropoda > Arachnida > Ixodida > Ixodidae > Amblyomma > Amblyomma americanum. Next base: position 1,307 of record JARKHS020034625.1, read on the forward strand.
TTCCTTTCTGACACTTCCCCTCTGCCTCCAAAGCCCGGCTGCTTCGCTGGTCCCTTAGGTGGTGGTAGAAAGCGGCTGCACGTTGAAACACGCTTGAGACACGCAGATATGTTTTCGCAGAAAATGAGAAGTATCGCCCTGGTTCTTCAAGCCTGTTCCTTTTCCTTTTTGTACTGTAAGACTTAACATACATCACCAACTAGCCCAGCAGTTCTATTCTATTTTTGTGATTTAAATTGTCATTCACAATTATTTGCTTCTTGTTTTCAGCGCCGGCAGCGCCTCCAGCTAAAGGTCCACAAGCTGCCAGAGGTTGCGGCTAGTGTAGGGAAGGCTTTTATGGGCCTTCCCGACTAGCTCAAGTTCAGCAAGAAAGCCTTTATTTTGACAAGGCTCTGCAGAGGGGCTGCAGGTGATATTTTTATTTCTAATCCTTACTGCATGCACTAGCTATCCTAGCTACTATTGTCCAAAATGCATTTTTCCAAATAACGTTTCCTTTTGCTGTTTTTATGTGCACATGCCATCACCGAAAAGGAGAAGACAGCTGTGTAGGTTGTCCCGGCATACACCGGCAGGCAGCCGTACGCAGCTCTTCACTGGGGTAGGCGGCCGCAAAAATCTCATGGCTGAGGTGCTAGATGCCTGGGATTGCACCTGGGCCCGCCCTCATTGCAGCCGCTCCCTCGAACCCGGGCCCTGCTACAGCAGCGGAGTCTTTGACGAGGCGGTCGAGCCCTGATGAGACCCTACAGGGCTAATTAATCGCTTCCAAGCAGCCTGATCTTTCCTGGCGCACTGATATCACTAACTTCATATCATCAGCAAACCGATCTCTTGGATTTGTGACACGTCAGCTACGTCATGCTCCACCGCACGTGAAACTACTGGCCTATAAGTCGCTCGTCCGGTCTAGGCTAGAACATGCATCTCCTATCTGGCACCATCATCAAACTTATCTAGCTAACGCCCTTGGAGCTTTGAAAAATCGTGCAAGATTCATTCACTGCCGACTAAGCTTTCAATACTAGCGTAACAGCATTAAAACTTCAGTCCGAACTTTTGAAACTTAGCACTCGTCGTCATTAGCTAGCCTTTGCCTTTTCCGTAAGATATTTCAGTTTGCTTAATCATCCGCCACACTTATAGCACCACCTTCACGCATATCCCACCGCCATATGCATCCATTTTATGTTGCTCGACCGCTCACTAGAACCGCTACGTTTGCTGGCTCATTTATTCCACGAACAGCTATCATCTGGAACGGCCTTCCCCACATCATTTCTACCATCACCTGCCCATCGACGTTTGCGACGAGTGTTCCTCCTCCCATTCAATAACTGTAATCTCACCCATGATATGTATCCCACACAATATTTAACACCCCGAAAGGGGTCTTTAAGGTAATAACACGAAACGAAACCTTCGAGTCATTGATATGTTACTAATCTAATTGTTCCGCTCAGTTTTGTGTTGCGCGGAGTTTGATAATTGCCACCTTTTAATTTCAGTCGAACACCATTTCCGAAAAGGAAACTTATGCAGATAGTAAATTGGTAATGTATCCTGCTTGCGAATAACGCGTTTCACAACTGTACGGAAGGTAAGGTTGTGCTGGATTGGACGTTGGTAGACTTCGGCTGTGTACTTTATAAATATATTGTGTGTACTCGCATAATCTTTGTTTTTTTTTTAACCGCCGCGAAAGGTTTAGGCCGAGCGCACCTAATACTATGCTTTATGCATTGGGTAGGCGGTAGAGTACCTGGAATACGAGCCACGCAATCAAAACGGCTGCATGTTTCAGGACGCTTAAACCATATTGGGCAGCCACTCGCAGCAGGAGCAGTTGCAAGGAAATTGCGACTGTGGACGAAATATCTTCGTACAACAGTACGGAGCAACGCGACGGTACCCGTCCGCAAGTGGAAAGCAAACGACTCGAGGAAAGTAGCTGTGAATGGCTGCGATACTCACAGGTGGTCTCCTTGGAATTTCGTCCTTGGGGTCCGAGTCTCGCTTGGTCGTTCAACGTGAAATGAGCGCTTCACGAAGTGTAAAAGGTAAGCGGGTGGAAAATGGCTATGCTGCAGCTGGGCACCGGGGCAAAAGCGAACCGTTCGAATGCTCCACCCTCGTGGCATTTCAGATGGCCATGCCCACGCTTCTTTGCATTTCATGTGTCGCCGCCTAGTGGGATCCACATGAACCAAACAATTGCGCTGCATTTGTGCGAACCTTAATCGCACTATTTCCGAAATGAACCAAAGGGCCCTTCTCTCAAAATGCAGCACCCCGTTTGTTCACAGTTCTTATATTAGTTTGGTTCATATCGTTACCAAAGTTAGTTTCAGTGCTGCAGATGAGACGTCAATTTCGTCGCCAACTACATGCCAGCAACATTAGCCTTAAAAATGCTAGCGAAGCGCTACCAGAACACACTTCGCTAAGGGGTCATTCTTTACATTCGTTGCACGGAAAGCTTGTTTCCTTGCATCTTCAACAGAAGAAAAGTAAACTTTAAAGTAAACTGCTTTTATGAGCAGAAGTTATGATTTATTGGAAAAAATATTTCAATTTTTTCAATATTAATGAAAACTGAGTTTCTGGCCACTCCTAAACAACTAGCTGCACATTGCTGGGGTGAGTTTTTCGGCCTTCTTTTCATAGCTGCGATATTTCCGCGCTATATTATCTGCATGGCTCGGGACAAGTGCAGATTTAGTTCTTTCTTGATAAAATACCCTGCTTGCGATGCTTTCTTTCAGCACACGCATCCTTTGGGCGCAGTTCTAGGTACGAGACGAAAAAAAAAAACTGTTTTCAGTACCATTAGCCAATCCCATTAATAATTATATTCCTGAGAAAGATATAAGTTACGAACCCGATATACTAGATACTATATCATGGATTCTATTTATGGATCATGAATCAATAACGAGGCGAGAAACCTGAGATAGAGCCTGACTAGATGTCATTAAACTCAAAGCTGTGTTTAATTCTTTTCGTTCGTTGGTGCAGAATTTATTCGGCTGCCCCTGCCTTTGTCCTGTAGTAAATGGTACAGGCTCCATGCGCTTTGGAAAGCCAGTTTTTTCCCAAACACAGTTATTAATACACGTTTGAAACTGAACTTCCTGCCGTCAATGCTTGAAAAAAGCGAAGAAAAACAAAAAGGCTGATCGTTTTCTTGCACCGAAGAAACCTTGATAATCTTTATTTCCACGTTACCTTTTCTTGGTTATACTCAGTAACAGGTCATGTTGGAACAGCTTCTTCGGAAGAGCCACGCGATGCGGCTGTGTATCAGCGAAGCTGATAAAAGAAGCCCGCCAACAGGACCTGTTGAGCACGTTGGCGTGTTGAGTTTAATGACGGTGCATTTTTTAAAGATTTAGACTGAAGCAATGCTGCGTCGGATCGAGGATCCTGCGAAGCAAATTTGCACTAGCGCCTCTTGAGAATGGCCTATTCTTCTGCAGTATCGCAGTGGCTGTTCCGCTTTAACATGTGGTTCAACGCAATAAACGCCGCTTTGCGCTGGGCGCATTTGAATATCTTTTCTCCAGCGCGAGTTGGGCCATTCTTCGTAACGTCTGAAGAAGAGGCTGAGGAGCATAGTTTACGGGCTTACAGCAGCAGCTCCCGCGGTTGTCTGCTGGCGAGGGCCAGTCTGATATTCTTCAGATGATAAGGATGACATTTGCTATTTGTATTAACTCATCTACCATGCCCGTTCTCTTCCGCCTGCTCCATGAAACGCAATGCTCCTTGCATTCCAAATAATTGCACGAGCAGGTGCCTGTCCAAGCATCGTCGAGTCTGCTCCTTCCTTCCGATAGCTCATCGCATACATTACCCGACAGACGCTTTGCACAGACCTCTCATGAATATGTTCGATGATCTGGGCTGGAAAACTTAATTTCGTTACATGGTTAGACGATGCTGCTAAGATGTTCTGGAGACCGAGAGTTAATCGACATGTCTTCACCCTGGTCGAATGCCGGACTGTAAATGAGGACCGTGGTTGTACTACAAGGGGACAAATTTCGATGACAAGGCACATGCATCCTGGGCAAATTTCTTCAGCTTGCTTGCGACAAGTATACAGGATGCAGAACAGTTGCTCAACGCCGTCAACTTATAGTAGACAGTTTATGACGATACGTTGTGGAGAAACATTGCCTGTCTTCGCGGGTGCCATGGTCTTGTTTGGTTTGCGACGCGTGGCACTCTGAGGCCTGCAGGAACGCAAGTTGAGCGACCATGACACTCGCAGTTTCCACATTATTGGTGCAGACGTCATTAGCCATGCAACCGAGTCTGTTTCGAGAAAACCGAAGCAATTTATGCAGAGTGTAATGCTAATATAACGGGTAATAATAAATTATTTGTTGGTAGCGGTGCGCTTTAATGATGGAAAGCTCCAAATGTCTTCCACTGAGCTTTAGGCAGTAAGAAGTTTGTTTTAAAACACATATGTTGACCTAATTGCACATAACTACTGCATGTTGACTAAGAGAGGATGGTTATTCGTGGCGACTCTCAACCCATTTTTCCGTATCATCCTCATCACATATCATGTTCACCTATGGGGAATTCACTGCCAGTGTACGCAGATGTGCTGTTCGAAGCCTTTGAGTACTTGAACCTACGAATGATCGCGCAAGGTACAGCAAGGGCCCTCTGCACTTGCATGTCTCCTCAACTTTGGCTTTTGCAGACGCCTTCCGACCAGTTGCAAGTGGACACATGTTACATATCAAGGGCCTTTCATCACTATGGGTCACCTTTTGACGAGTTGGTACCTCGGCTTAAGCGATGCTTACGGGCACATGTCGCACCTATAACGTCTCTTTCCACTGTGGCAGCGCATATGTATCTCAATCACTTTTCGCCCAAAATTACAATGTGCAGTCGAGGAAAATCAGTGGTTGTTCTGGTGTGTGAAATTAAATGTGTCTCGTGATATCGGCACGATTCGGAGATAGCAGTGGCAAAGAAAGCCGACAAAATGAGGGCGGTGTCTTTATTGACGCGATAAGGCTCCTGGTTCTGTGAAGCATCTAGGGCGCTTTCAGTTGGCGATGGGCGTCACTGAATTTAATGCCCGGGCTGCCCTCTAATATTTTCAGAAGCCGGCGCGTCGAGTCGAGTCGGCGAGTCGGGTCAATTCAATCCCACATCACAGTGGCTAGATCGCTGACGACTCTCACATTTAAAGGATCTTGACCTCCTTCTTGGCAAATGAAATAAGGCCCTTTTATATTGTGTTAAATGTTTTGGATACCGTATTTGTTTCGGTACCTTCTATTTGTAACGCACAAAACTGACATTAAAAAAGAGACCACCGCTACCACGAAGTCATCCTTCCTAAAATGTGGGTCATATATCTAGAGCATGGAATATGGAGATGTAGCTAACTCCTGATTAATAGCGAGTTTTTTTATAGCACGTGTGTTATACAGCTGATTTATTTTATTATGCTTCTGCAGCTGTATTTCACAATCCTTAAATCCTAGACGACGCGTGTATGCCAGATTTCACGCTAAGAATGTGACTGAGCTGTATGTGTATTGTCGCACTGTGCTTATCAGCCGACGCTGCCAAATCGATCCAACATTCTGAAACTCAATCGCTCCCGTCACCATGTCGGCACTGTTTTCTTCCTTCGCCATCGTCACTTGAGTATGTTTTCCTGTTTCCGCCGAGCATCCAGGTAGAATAAATCACCGAGCCGGGAGCTGTCGATTGCGGGATGTCCTGACGATGATCGGTCGTCCTAGCATGAAAGCGTTGCTTCGGTTGCAGACAGTGAAAAATTATACTTGCAACAAAGAAAATGAAGTTGAATTTATTGACTGCCCGCTGCATGCGTCTTGCCATCATAAACGTTTCGAAAAAGCGTCCTGTACACATCGCCGCCTGCTCTCACTACTGAGCACCCGATGCAACTACGCCTTTCTGAATAGAGCACCCTTGGCATCCCCTTTCATAGAAAGGTCCTCTGTAGGGAGTCAGCTTTTTATATAAATTAGAAGAAAACGGCGTCCAGTCCGGATTTTTTTTTAAATTCAAGCTTGCGGTACGAAATCAATTATTATCCTTCTCCCGACGCTACAACACCAGAGAGCACGATGAACAGATACAAATAAACAAAGGGAACACCAAGGCTGTAGCACAATGCGGAGTGCGAGGGGAAGCCGGGAAAGATCAGGTGACGCGAGTGTTTAGGGGAGGGTTATAAAAGCGGCCCCTGGAACCTTTTTACTGCTCACCCACTCCGACTGCTTTCATTCGGATCGAGGAGATGGAAGGGTGTGGGGCGGGGACGAAAAGATAATAGGCTGCTACTTGGCCGCCTTTCTGCTGTCCAGCAAATCGGTTGTAAGTGCCACTTCTTTTTTCTTTATATTTTTTGTCCTCTTTTGCTTCGACATTTCCAGTTTGTCTTGCAAGCCGGAGGTACCGCGCTTTGATATCGATTGGCTTGTTCGCGATTTGTGTGAAAATTTCTCTATTGTAAAAAAATCATCGGGCTGAATTGTGCCAAGAAGCAGATTCCTCGATATGTCGAGCTGTTGCTCTGCCCAGACCATGATTCTTTTTGTTTCACTTGTCCAAGCAGCCAGGTTCAATGTCCTGCGCTATTAAGTTACGTTTCAAATCAATGCACTCTCTGCGAACTTGCAGAATATATGTACCATGATCATGAAACCTTTCTTTGCGATATATAAAAATGTTGATGGCCTTGATTACAACAAAAGAGGACAAATTGACAATTTGCACGCGTTCATGTTTCCTCCGCACGTAATTTTCCACAATTTTTTTCGTCACCTTCCTTCGCTTGATTAGAGTCACCGCCTCAGCCCGGAGGGCGCCTGCTGAACTCGTCGATGATAAGCATGCACGCGCGCAGCAATACGGAAAAAGATGCCGACGCTCAATGACTACCCAAGTTTTATTTATTAGAACAAAAGTTTTTCGACTTATTGTCTCGTCAGGAAAGATCAGGGGGCATTGCTGAAAAAAGGCATGCCACGAACAAGGCCGGTCCGACAAGTATGATATTTCGCGCAGTAATAACATTTTTGTGCAGATGCGAAATAATGTTTCCTCCGAGCGACGGGAAAACCTAACCAGGCTCGGCGGCGGCTCAAAGATGCACGTCTACTGCGTAGCGGTTTGTCAAACGTTTCATCTGGTTCACCATGAGGAGCGCAAAATGTTTGATGCGTTGCTGTTGAACTTTGTTACCTCATCGCATGTGGTGCAAAATAAATATACCGGATAGACCGTGGAGGACGCTTGAAGAACAGAGATCGAAATCCATATTTCATGAATGATTCATAGAAGTTGCTAAGACATTCTTGGGATAGGAAAGGAATATACAAAATGTTAAACTGTAAATGCGAAGCACTGTTGTAAATCTATGTAGCTCAGGTCAAAAATGTTGTGGCATCTTTAGTGCGACACGAAAAGGGGACGCAACGGATTTGCCTTTTAGCTTCGGCTTATAAAAGGCCGTCTGTGAAGAAACAGGTGGAGGCACCCTGCCGGCTAATTTGGCTGGGATGAACTTTCATGCTTTGCGACAAGCTGCACTCTGAAGCAATGAAAGGGCTTACGCTAAACGACCATGGTATTTGCATTACTCTTTATTGGTATCGACTTTGACCACAACGCACACCACCTGACTGTTCTGTAAAAAAATTCCGAAGCACTCGACGCGCTGTGTCTACTGCTAAAAAAACATGCATGAATAATACGTCAATGACTCGAACCTTCAAAGCTGTTGCTTCCGCAGCGTCGTGTTAAGAAGGTGGTACGAAAATGCCGGGTGTGAAATGTACATATAACCTAATACGTCTTGCGTGTCCTCAAATAATGGACAATTATTTCTGTTGAGAGGCATATGCCACGGTTCAGCGTCATGATCATACACACGTATTTATGAATGATTCACTCCTTGTTTCCGCAAATGTGTTGTTTGAGGCTCTCAGTGCTTGAACACACGAATGAACACAGTGTACAGTGAAAGTCCTCTGTTCTCTGATGCGTAAGCATGTGACGGTCTAAAGTCCATTTCTGAGTCGCCGAATAAGAACACACTTCACATCTGTAGGGTTTTTCGCCTGCGTGGATACGCTTGTGCTTAACTAGGTTGCTTACTTTAGCCGTTGTATAAAGGCACAGGTCACAATTGTAGGGTTTGTCACCCGTGTGCTTACGCTTGTGTCGCATTAGATTTTTAGATGAAACAGTTGTAAAAAGGCACTGGTCGCACTTGTATGATTTTTCCTCATTGTGGGAGGGCAGATGCCTGTTAAGGTTGGAGGGTGTTGCAAACGCTTTTGAGCAGAGGGGGCATCTAAATTTCTCGCCTGGATCGTGCGATTCGACGTGTCTCGTAGCATCGGAATATTTCGTAGAAGTGTACGGGCAGTAGGGGCACCACAACGGCTCTCGAGTTATATCAGGGTTCTGATATGGAACAAATTTTTCTTCACTAGCAGAGAGCCAAGGCCCCTGGTCCTTCCAGTTTCTATGGATCACACATCCCAGCCTTGAGGTCAACGGTGATTGTTGAAGAGAATTCTCAGGAAGGTACTCGGAACTGGATACAGCCTCTGGAATCAAAGTTGATAGCAAGATTATTTTAGTGAACTTCTGAATTTTCTGTGCCGAAGGTTTGGCAACGTTTTCGTGCAATGATTTAAGAATACCATATCATTTAGCTCATTCACTGATCTAGCTCTGGGGCTTATTAACGTGCACAGATATCAGGTAGTCAAAGTTCCTCCAGCATTCGGTCTCCATCGAAATGCGACCGGCGCTGCCATGGTCGAAGTCACAGCCGAGCCCCACAGCTACCGTAGCCGAACACCACAACCCTAGCGGCGCACGTGTAAAAAAGGCAGTTGCACTTGATTTTATTTAAATACCTCACCAATGCATATATTGTAAGACTGGACACGGGCTTTAGAATCTTCAGAGGCTGGCGCTCAACGAAGAAGACGACGAGAAGCGCCGAACATTGCGAAGCTCGAGCGCCGAACACTCCGAAGCTCGAGCGCCGAACGCTCGGTCGCTCGTGCGTGCTCTGGACTGAACGCGGTCTCTGTTATGTGCCTGGACGGTTCGGCTGGTTGTTCGTGACGCTGTGCTTATTACTGTGCTGTGTTCTTATTACAATATCAACTTCCCAAATCAGTATTGTTCATGAACAGATCAATATGTCCAAGTGCTTCGCAAGAAACTAAAGGAGGTCCGAAATTCGCATGGAATGGGACTAATATTCGAGTATAGAAATGAAAAAAAAAATAGCCAAGGCGTTCAAAGAAACAAATCTGCACTCTGTCAATAGAAGTAAACGCCAGAAATTACAGAGTAGGAGTACATATAGCAACTGCAAATCATCACCAGTAACGCAAGGCAAAATAAAGAAAGAACCGCACGCAAAGAATACACGTGAATTATCTGAGTTCTAAATATGTATTCACTTCTTTTTGGTCAACCAGCGAACGGCAGGCTGAAAACTGCGAAATGAACCACCCCCCGAACTCCTACTCACCGTTTGTGACTTGGTTGTCGTATTCCGGCCTAAAGTCCATGGCATTTCCTGTTACGGCCTTTGGAGGTAGCTATTCCGGTCTAATGGCGGCTGGTTAAGTACAGCCCCCGTAGGTAGGATGAAAATCCGCGATCAGCTCTTCTCTTTAGGCTACACCCTGTGTACACCTGCGAATAATGAAAATGGGAATTTTTTAAAGGTAGAATTTTTGCGAAGTGCACGTTGCGCGAAATCTTTACGCGGAGCACGAGTGCCTGAAAAGCACTTTCTCACGTTGACTGCGAGAATGCCTGAAGATCATCTGGTCCTGCTACCGAGATTATGTCTGAGCTAGCGGTTTTCATTCCCTTTTAAATGGAATTGTTGAGGTAAAATAGTCATTTCCGGGACTGTAGTTTCCTGCCACATTGAGTACTTAGTCAAAAGAATACACCGCTCCGTATTCACATGACGACCTTTATCTTTTCTTAACGCATAATCTTGATTCCAGCGCAACCGTAAGAGAAGCAGCTGCCGTGGTACTTCTCTGTGGGGAGGCTTTAAAGAGAGCGCACTCTTCTCCAAACGGGAAGCCCGCCGTTGTAAGGAACAAAGAAACGCTGCTTCAAGAACTGGGAGCGGCTCGTTTTTGAAAGCATCGAAGGAGCATTCTTGCCATGAGCGTGCTAGTCCGTTAACGTATCCAAAAGAAGTAAACACCATCAGTCTCTCACATGTAGCATCTGCATTCTCCAGTTCTACACAGTGCGCCGGTGGTGAATCGCATCAAAAACTATTTTCAGAGAACGGAAAATAGCCTGATCACCGACATAGAAACAATCTGAAGAAAGAAATAGTTAAGCGCTTGCATTGCGAAATACAACCTACTCTGCTGTAACTGATTCTGATCTTTCCGGGAGCACATGACTGTGGAGAGGGCATGCGCCAGCATGATGGCTTTTTAACAGAGTCTGCACTCTCAGAATTATGATCGTCCCGCTAGAGAAATTACTTAAAGGTTATCATGCACTGACAGTTCCTGTCATGGTTAGCAAGGCGCTCTTCAAACTGCAACCGGGTCCTTGGACAAAATTCTAATAAAAAATGAGCACCCCTCACCAGAGTCGCTGACACAAAATGTTATGCTTCAGCGCATAGTGTGTTCCCCTCAAGAGACCATCTTGCCCAGGAAGCATAGAACCTGGAGGCATAGAATAGCGCTCAAAGCAATGCTTAAATAAATTAGGATCGAAGGAGCAGTTATAGGCAACGAACTAAGAAGTGTCACTTCATCGCCTTCCCCACTTTCAATGAGATACAGACGAATCTCGATTTACACATAAATTGTTCGGAAGGAGTTCTTTAGGCATGAAGCTGCATTCTGGTCGTAAGAAACATAAGCTCAGGCATAATCATACAACCTTACGTTTTATTTTACAGTGCGGTGGTAGACTTTGACCTGGTTGAGAACCCATCCCAAGTGAAGTGGTGAAGTGGTCTTCCACATGTCTCATTTTCGTGTGAGCTGTCCATCGCCTGTTACATTTTCTTTCTACTTGAAAATACCACCGCTTTGATATCCTTGACTGCTCATATCTCTGGTATTCGAGTCGGATCGGCTGGGCAGCCTTTAAATACCTAGCAAGGTGTCTCATAAGAAAATAGCGGGCCAGTGACTGATACACATGAAGTAAAATACGTATGCTTGAATAAAAATTAAGCATATATAAATATCGGATATGAAAATAAGCTTTTAGGCTTCGTCATTTTACGAAAACGGAGAAGGTGTGTTGATACGTGTGTAAATTTTTGGCATCTGGAGATAAGCTGCAGTGTACAGATTTTATATTCCACGGCCGTCGAGCCTATGATATTGCAGCGATTCTTTGCAGTGTTTGTTCATTCCTCAAAGACGCGACCAGATTTATATCGACTGATCGCATCCAGGCAGAGCTGATTCTACGTTGTTCCAGAATGTTCTAGTAACTTTGCACGCTTTATCTCAAATGTTCGCTATCAGGTTTATATTGAGCGCGGCGGACAGCGCCGGGCAGTCCGTTCGACAACCGCCGAGAACGCCTGTTGCTACGCCGCCGCCGAGTGATTCAGTCCATTGTAGGCGCAAGTCAGCCAAAATAAACAGTTGCGTTTAGACGCCATTTTACTTTAGTTCTGCTCCCCGGATTGCAGTCACCATTTCGTGACAATATATTGGGCGTTCCCCGTAGCATGAACCACGGATTCTTTATAAGCTCCTGGATGTCGTCTTGCCAAATACATACTGTTTTTCAGTTTCAGCGAATTATTAACTAGCTAGGAATAATCATGCCCATATTGTAAAATTTATTTTTGGCGCCATGCGTGTTTACTGAATTTCTATAGAGTGCCCGCTGAGTTTTTTTTTTTTTTTGCTGCATTTAAGTCAACCCCTAAAATTTGAGAAAAAAAACCGGACGTGAATGCACTCAAATCCACGACCGTTATAATGCTTTTAACCATATCTTGGAAGAAGTGTACGCGTTTCTCCTTTGTAAGAAAGGAAACAAACTTCGACTCGTATTTCAAAATGAGCAGGCACCTTCATCAGGGAAAATGACAACGCGTGCCGTCGTCTCTGATAAGTGACTAAGTGATGAGTAGGCAACTTCTAAATTTGAACGCCCCGATACACACGATAAAAGGAATCGGGTAGAGAAGAAAGAGGCACTCTTGGTGCCCTTGTATTTCTTGTGATCGAGCCCTTCGAGTCGTTCAATTCTATAGCACGGGCCAACTATTCCAGCAAGAATTACTACAAGGCAATCTAAAGCCAGCTGAAGCATACATTTTAATCAGCCGTCACGAATACTAAAAAGAAAGGCGAACGCAAATGCGTGAAGTGAAGTTTTTCAAGGCTGCCGCGTATACCCTTGCTGCACCACTTACAAATCTATAGAGGGCACTCACAGTGACGCAGTCAGCACACCCGTTCGCTCATTGAAAACTCAGGTGCGCACGCTGGGATACTGTAGCGCAGAGTACCCGAGATTTACCTCATATTCTGCAATCTTTTTCGAAACTTCGCTATAGCCAGTGCTAACCGAGATTTATTATAAACAAAAACTTACCATATGGACGGGACGAAGAAGGGGAAGACAGGACGGTTGCTGTAAGTGTAGCAACCGTCCTGCCTTCGCCTTTCGTCCATATGCTGCGTTTTTGTTTATAATATGTCTGACCAACTGGCCCCTCAGTATACTCTGCTAACCGAGTTTCCTAGAAGAATCCTCATTCTTTACTTATCTCTCTTATTTCGTTGCAAACCGTTACGTTATCATGAGGATCGACTGGTGTACTACCCTCGTATAGGAATTCTTGGGTAATAATACGACTCGGCGGGAGTTAATATTGTTTTGGATTGCGCAAGTGCAAGGAAAACCATATACAGATACCACGTATCTCTTATTTTATAACATTGGTTCAAGTTACTTGTTAACACTCCGCATGCTACACTGGGTTCCTACCGATTCCAACATTTATTCGTACAACCCTTGCCTTAGCTGGCACGCTATTGCTGGATCATTTGGCTTTAAATTTGCCATTGTTAACACCCCACCCAAAGCTTGCGTAGTCGTTTGCAAAACCAAAATGCTCATCTTATCTTCGTTTGATCCAGTACAATTTAGAAAAAAGAAAGGTCTTTATAGCACGAAATTTTCTCCTGTCCATCCACAGCTAGAAGAAAAAAGTACGTGCTTTTATCAAATGGGGGAAAAAATTCCTCGTTTGATGCGGATCACTGTACACCAGCGTCAGTTATTGTGACACAAAGAAATGCTTTTTTTACTTTCACACCCTTAAGCAAGCCGGTATTTATGTACACCTTCATCGCCTAAGTTCGAGTCACTTTTGCCCTATAAAACTGCAGACATTCTCTTCAATTCTTTCTTGGTAAGGCGACTTGATATTTGTCGGCTTTTAATTTTTGTCTCACGCTATTTACGAAAGGTGGAATGATACAGACAGAAAATTGCTTATGTGTCCTACTAGCGAACTACGCACTTAACAATAGGGGGCAGGCTTTTAATGGTGGGGCGGTGGTTCCCACAGCGCGTTTAGACCAAGCGCGCTTGTAGGCATTGGGTTGGCGGTAGAATACCGGAAACACGAGTCATAATTAGAAAAAGGCTGCAGGTTGCAGGACGCTTCCATCGTTTTGTCGCAGAACTGTTTAAAGGTAGTCATAACTGGGGATAACTATTTTTCGTACACCAGTACGCAGCAACTCGAAGGTACTCGACCGCAAGCGGACAGCAAGCGACGCGAAGGAGGGAAGGTGTGCAGAGCTGCGGTACTCACACGTGGTTTCCTCAGAATTTCCTCCTTGGTGTCCTGATGCCGCCTGGTCCTTCAACGTGCAATGAGCGCTTCAGGCCGCTGAAAAGTCACTCGACTTCGTAAAGGCTTTGGAGTGGCTGGACACTGCTGCAAAAGCGAACGGCTCGAATGCGCCACCCCACTGGCATTGCAAGGTAACGCCCATGGTGTTTTGCACTTCATGTGGCGCCAGCTAGTGGGGTCTACGTTATCCGAAAGGTGGCGCTGCATGTACGACAAGCATTGGGCTTTGAGGACAGCGGAAAAAAAAGTACATTTTAAGCGGGTAGGAGTAACAAAGCGAAGGTTATCTGATTGGCGGCTGAAATCAAGACAAGAGTAAAATTTCACAAGTCATGGCTAGGTGCCTTGAACCACCGCCCGATTTAAAGGGTTCAGCCTTATCCATCCATTTATCCATCTTATTCGCACTATTTCGGAAATTGACCAAAGGGCCCATCTCAGACAATCCAGCACCTCAATTCCTTGAAAACGCTTATATTAGTTGCGTTCATATCGTTACCAAAGTTAGCTTCAATGCTGAGACGTGAATTCTGTCGAAAACTAGTTTCCAACTTTAGCCTTGAAAATGATAAGGAAGCAGATCTCGAAGATGCTTCGCCACTTTGCCGTGCAGTAAATTCGTTGAACGTAAATCCTGTTACCTTGCACCTTCGACAGAAAAAAGAAACTTCCAGGTAAACCGCTTTTAAAAGCCGAAGTGATGCGGTTTTTTAACATCAATAGTTTGATTTCTTCAATGTTATATGATATCGACGTACTGGCCAGTCTTAAACAACTAGCTTCATATTCTTAGAGTGAGTTTGCAGGTCTTTTCATAGCTGCGGTGTTCCTCGTGTATCATCTGTATGCCTCGGGACAAGTGCAGATTAAGTTCATGATAAAATGCGCTGCTTACGATGCTTTCTTAAAGCATACGTACTCCTTTAGGGCAGTGCTGGGCACGATACATAAAAAGAAATATGCTTTCAATACCGATACCCGATCCCATTTTGAATTCAATTTCTAATGAAGATATAAAATACAGACCCGAAATTGATATCTGATGAAGGCACTCGAATATGTATCATGGATCTTTTAGACATCATTGAAGTTAGCAGTATCAATATTACTGGTAATATCATTACCTAAGTGAGAAACATTCTCTATGGGAGCCTGACTACATAACATTAAACTCAAAGCTGTTCTTAATTCTTGCCGTTTGTTGTTGCAGAACCAAGTCGATTGCCTGTCCTGTACTACATAGTACAAGCTCAATGTGCTTTGGAAAGCCAGTTATTTCCCAAGCACACTGATTAACATACGTTTGAAGCTGAACTTCCCGCCTTCGAAGTTAGAAGAAAACCATCAAAGATAAATGGAGTAGTGGCTTTTATTGCACTCAAGAAACCTTGATAATCTGTTTATATCGCTGATAATATCTCTATCAGGCAACAGCATTTATTCAAGCCCCTGATCCGGAATAGCAACGCGTTGCGGCGGTGCTATCAGCGAAGGTGATAAAAAAGAGCCTGTCTGCAGGAGCTGTCGAGCGCTTTGCCGTGTTGCGTTTTCCCCACTTTTCTTTCGACATTTCTAGCTCGTCTTTCAAGCCGGAGCTGTTGTTCTTGTCAGGCGATTGATTGTCTTCGCGATTTACGTATGTCATAATCCCCCCCATGGATGTTGTAAAAGAAATCATCGGGGCCGAATTGTGCCGCGCAGCACTTTGTTGATACTTAGCAACGTTGTGTCGCTGCTCTGCCCAAACCATGAATTTTACTGTTTCGCTTGTACAAGCTGCCAGGCGCGATGTCGTGTGTTTATAAGTTAGCTTCCAAACCAACGCAATGGCTACAAGCATGCGGAATATACGTAGCATAATCATGAATACACACTTTGCGATATCTAGAAATGCAGAATACCCTGATTTCATCAAATTCGGACAACGTTGGACAGTTTTCATGTGTCTGTGTTTATTCCCCGCGCACCTGCGCATTTTTCCGCTAACTTGCTTCTCTTGATTAGAGTCGCCTCAGTACAGAGCACACCTGAAGCACACCTCAAGGATAGGCATGCACGCATGCTGCAATGTCAAAAAAGGTGGCGGTGCTCAATGACCGTCAAGTTTTCATTATTCGAGCAAGAGTTTTCATACGTATTGTCCTGTCAGAGAAGGGAAGCGGGCTTTGCACTAAAAAGGCCTGTGATAAGCAACGCTGTTCCAGAAAGAAAGATATTTTGCGCTGCGATATAGTTAGCACCTCTTGATCGATTTAAGTAGCATCCAAATATTCATCTTATCTGATAAAAAAATCTAACCAGACTAGGCGACCGCTTTGAGATGCACGTCTCCTGCGTGGCACCTTGCCAAATGTTTTAATTGGTGAAACATGTGGAGCGCAAAATGTTTGATAACTTGCTTTTAAACTTCTTTTGCTCGCCGCCTGCGCTACGATATAATGTACTGGATACACCACGGGGCACGCCTAAAGATCGGTGATTGAAATCCACATTCCATCAAAGATTCATCGAAGTTGCAAAGACGTTCCTGAGATAGGAGTGGAATAGACAAAAATGTTTAACTTTAAATACGAAGCACTCTTGTTAATCCAAGTCGCGTGGGTCGAAATTTTGGTAAATTTAATGCGAAAAGCAAAGGGGAAGCAACGCGTTCTCTACCTTCGACTTAGATAAAAGAGTCTGTAAAGAAACCGTTCGGGGCATTACTGCCGGTGATTGTTAGCTATGATCAAGTTCATGTTTTGAGACAAGTGGCACTCTGAAGCAAGAAAGAGCCTACGCTCAAGGACTATGGTATTCGCAGTCTCCACTTTATTGGTATCGACTTGACCGCAAGGCCGACCACCTGGCTGTTCTGGTAAAAAGAGAAGCACTTGATGCGCTGTGTCTGCATCTAAAATACTACAATTAATAAGAACATGCAACAGTAAGCGATGAACACCAGTGAGTCGAAGCTGCGAAGGTCTGTACAAAATTCTGTACTATACTTGTGTACAAAAATACAGGATGTCTGCTATACATTAAACATAATACCTCACGCTTGTCCGCCAAAAGTGGATAATTATTTCTGCGGCGGGGCATGTGCCACTAATAAACATCGTAATCACATGCGCATATTTAAAAGAATTCGCTCCCAGTGTGCGCAGATGTGCTCTTTGAGGCTCTCATGGCTTGAACACACGGATGAACATAGATTACAGAGAGAGCCCTGTGCCCTTGTATGCGTAAGCATGTAACGGTTTAAATAAGCTTTCCGAGCCGCCGAGTAAGAACACAGTTCACATTTGTAGGGTCTTTCGCCAGTGTGCGTACGCTTATGCAGAACTTGATTGCTAGGTGAAGCAGTTGCTAGATGAAGCAGTTGCATAAGGGCCCTGGTCGCACTTGTGTCGTTTTTCCGCGGTGTGGTAGGACATATGGCTTTTAAGGTTTGAGGGATCCGTAAACGCTTTTGGGCACAGGGAGCATTTAAATTTCTGCCGGACGTGAGAAGCGATGTGTATCAGAACATCGGCGTGTTTTGTAGAAGTGTAGGGACATATGCTGGATCTGAACGTCTCTCCTGTTATGTCAGGGTTATGATACCAAACAAAATTTTCTTCATTCATAGCCAGCGAAGGTTTCAATTTCAGCCGTTTCAATTTCTATGGATGACACATCCGAGCCTAGAGGTCGATGGCGGTTGCAGAACTGAATTCGGAGGAAGGTACTCGGGTCTGTATGCAGCACCAAAAATCAAAATTAAAAAAAAAGTGAACTTTAGAAAAACTTGTTAATTTTCGCTCGTACACGTTCAGCAACGTTTTTCGCGCAGTCGGTCAAGAATGGCATGTCATTTGGCTCATTCCAGTAAAGCAAACGTCTTAAATAAGACTCTGTACATGAACGTACTGAGAAAATACACATCTTCGATGACTACTTTAACTATCAGAGGACTTTCGAAGAAAGGGCTTTGAATCTTTGGGCGTACTTTGCGCCTACTCGTTGATGCACTTTGTGCTGCCTGGCTTGTAAAGGCTTCTCTGATAGCATCCGGAAATGGACAGCCCTTTCTCATCCCCTTTGCACAAAGCAATTGCGACATCTGTGGCGGGGTGTGACGCGTGCGCAATCTCTTTAGTAATAGGCTGCATTAATGCCCATCACAAGGCGCTAAAGCGAATTTATGGCAAGGAAGGAAGGAAGGAAAACATTTATTGAGCTCTAGAGAGTAGGTGAGCAATTTGGCGGAGTCAGGTGTGTCTTCCGTCTTCTAAGCAATGGTCGTCTGCCCCTAGTCCAGGGCTTCGCTGGATGCCGCTGCCAGCTGTGCTCGCCGCATTAGCCCAAGTTGGACGTCCTGATGGTAGCTGGAGAGCATTCCTTCCCATTGCTCCGCACTCGGGTTTGGTATTTTTGGTGCCACCTCTATTTTCTGGCAGGCCTACGTTATGTGATAGAGCGTGGCTGTTTCATGGAATTTATGGCAAGTTGCATGCGGCTTGGAAAGGCAGACATTTACTTGCCAGGCATTGTGAATTACAGATGTTCGAAGTTGAACATCCCGCGCTAAAAGAAAAATGAAACGAAGAAAAATAAAAGGCGTAAAGGCGAAATTTACTTCGCATCACCGGCTGCTCTCTCACCTGCAGTGGTTTTTCATACTTTTTTCTGTCAAAGTATGGACCTCCTGCATGTTTGTAAACAAACGAGGTGGCGCTGCAGTCGCTAGCGAGCTCGTGGTAGGCAAAAGGTCGGGGAGTGGCGTCGCGGATAGGTGTTGAGCGCGGGTTTTCAAGGCTTGTAGGCGCGTTTCCAGTTTCTGCGAATCATAGCAATGGTCGATGCTTCCAACTTACTAATTTGTCGAAGTACACGAGCTCGCGTTGTCCACGTGCGGCCTATAAAGAGAAATAGTTTGCCACTGTGTATTGTATATATGGTTAGTAGTAAACATGTAGAAAGCGTTCCTGCCGTTTATTTATGCGCTAGGCATTGAATAAAGCAAGTTTTGACACTCTGCATGCACTAGCCGGAATGATTTTACTTCGGGACAGTAGTGAGGAGAAGTGCTGGCGTTGTTTCGTCGGAGCAGACATGCGCTCATCGTCTGCTGACATACGTACGTGTCGCGCTGCGCGAAAAGTGGGGACAGCGTCGTGTCCCCGATCTCCTGTCTCGCTTAGCGCTGTTCTTAGCCGCATGACCACGCACCAGCCAGGCCGACTTGTCCTCTTGTTAAGCTGGTCGATTTGGTGAAAATTTTTTATTTCTAGAATTATTTTCTTTCCTAGCCCCGAAGTCTAGTTTCATAGCAAACTATTGAGTACAAATTTATAAATTACGCTTTTTAGAAGTGTGGTCGTCAAAAATTGTGAGGTAATTTTTTTTATTTCAGTGCCGCATTTCTTTGACCAAAGCGAAAGCGAAGATGCCATAAACGAGGGAATAAACTTTAAGGTTCGTTTTCTGACCTCTCACATTTTCTGTGACTGGATCACTCACCTTCGTAATTCGCATGAAAATCAAATGATTCCATTTGTCGCAAACTATTCCTGAGACGTTGAGGCGCGTAATAAATCTCGATTTTTTCCCTACACGTGCAGTATTGTGTTAGTTATTTTTTGTAAGAAACGTTTTCATGTAACTATGCATGCATAAGTACTGATCATATAGAAAAAGAACTAATCGCGTCATCATACAGAACAGGGCTTTATGCACATGCTGGCATAAAAAAACTGCGCACTATCTACTCAATTATTTGAGACCAAGCTTGGGGGGACTTGACGACGGTGTTAATTATAATTACCCAGAACTGCACCAGGTATAGCTATAAATAAAAGGAATGACTGAAACTAGCGTAGGAATTTCATATTTGCACCAAGTTTAGTTATATATCGCATGCATGAATAACGAAAACACTTTTCACGCCGCGTCCCCTCTCAATCTCGCCACGTGTCTGTTAGTAGCACGCCTGCGGCTGCTTCTTTCCAAACAAGCTTCGCGATCATGTATTACCTCATGAAACATGACACATGCATGATGCAATGAAAAAGCATATGGCGTTTAGCACACTTAAGGTACGCTATTCTAAGCACACCAACGCGACCGCGCAAGATTGACACAACTTACCAGACTTCTTTCTACTCGAATGAAATAATTACGTCGTCATATCAAGAAACAGTTTCAAGTAAATATTAAATGTCACAAAACGCGCCATTTAAACATGGTGTGCTATTAACAAAAAAACGCATTCCTTGGGGGCGAGTGAACCTGTCGGCGCCCCGTGCACTCCGGCTCAAGGTGATAAGTACGTGTGCAGCTACATATGTCTTTTTTTTCCTTGAGCAATTATCAGCCTACTATCCTGAAGTTCGGGTGAATGAACGCAGTAACTTGCATGCTATTAAGTGCATTGAGTGGCAGTGCCTACCGACTCCCAGACTTCGCGCTTTACTACCGTGGCCCAATGCGTGTTAGCCAGTTTCCGAATGCGGCATTTATGCGCGAGAAATCTATCTAGGCTAATTTAATATTTTTTATGCTACTACGCGGATCCAGCAGTGACGCAGCTGGTCAATATATGCTGCTTCTGCAGTTCACAGGCTTGAAGCAGCCGCCGGTAACTGCGGCAGCTGCGGTAGGCACGGGCAAGCGCAACCTGTTTTGCCTACCATGCGAAAGTCGCTGCTAACATCAGCGCCACCGCATCTTCGTGACGTCGCGGGGTGAAGGAGGTCCATAATATCCATGGCTAGAAGCATTGACGTCGTCCTTGAAGGAACCAGTAGTCGCTATTTAATATTAGAAACATTATGCCGAACGCGCGCACACCTTCGGTTATGCGAGCCGCCGCGGTGGCTGAGTGGTTACGGCGCTCGGCTGCCGGCCCAAAAGACGCGGGTTCGATCCCGGCCGCGGCGGTCGCATTTCGATGGAGGCGAAATGCTAGAGGCCCGTGTACTGTGCGATGTCAGTACACGTTAGAGAACACCAGGTGGCCGAAATTTCCGGAGCCCTTCACTACGGCGTCTCTCATAGCCTGAGTCGCTTTGGGACGTTAAACCCTCATAAACCAAACCATAAACCAAACCTGCGGTTATGCGCAGAACAGAAGCATATTTACTGCCATCTAAAATATACCGTGGCTTAAAAGAAGCATACCAAGGCGCACGAAAGCTTTTAATGATCCTAAGTCTTCCGATGTTGCAGAATGTCTGATTAGGAATATGAGACAAAATACAGGTAACTTCCGAGACTTGATGCCTGCAGGTAATTTATTTGGGTTTATACTTCCTCCTTTCCTTTCTTTACTTCTCTTTTTCTTTATGCCTTTCCTTCGTCATCTTTATTTCCATCCTCCTCTCTCTACGGTCCTTAGGCATGCTTTCCATATGAAACATATATGGGGGGTAAATTCAAGACGCGTGGCTCAGCGAAAGTGTAAAAGGTCTCGAAATGTTTTTTTTTTTCATGTATACTTCAGGCAGTTTTAACCTGATCTCGTCACCGAATGTGTAGGTGATGGTTTGCCTCAATGTCTATAGGTTGTTTGTGTATTTGTCTAAAGCGGCCGTAGAGGAAATTGTTGTCTTTTATTGCCAAAATGATAGTCAAATATTTTGTAGTATAAATATAATATTGATAAGTTCCAACCAGCGTAGCTTGATAAGTCTGTTGAATGAGGACAGAGACCAATATTCTCATCACGCAATTTGTACACCTCGTTATTTGTCGTCCTCAATAAAAGGATGAGCTTACCTTAATAGATAAGCTGACGCACTTTTGTGACTTAGGCTGTGGTGTATGGTCTTATGAGCCCGATGAGCCCGGATAAAATTTATGAGCCCTTACTGGAAGTGGTGGTCCTGCTCGCCGCACGCATTTCTTCAGCTTTCTTCGTGAATGAAATGCGGCCAGAAGCTTTTTTTTTCTGTTTTACAATTCCCATTTCACAAGGGGTGGTCCCTCCACCCTCCTCTTCGTCTTGATTCCTCCCCTGTTGTGAATTCCTGCAGTAGGCCGCCAGTAAGAAGCGGGTGTGTTTAAAATTCGACTGAAGCAACGAACACCAAAGCTTACTTAAAGGGACACTGAGGAGAACCCTATCAAATTTTTTTTGTTAGCAATATCTGATAGTTCGGCATTTCATGGCTTTGTTGATGCTTGTCCGGGAGTGAAAGATGCATTTATTTCAAAGAAATTTGGATTCGAAGTTGAAAAATTTTTTCCCGCCGCTCCGATTCAAACTCGAGAACTCTTATGACGACACGGATAACTCTTATGACGACACAGAACGGAGTGACGTGAAACGTGACGTAAACGGAGACTCCGTGATTTCTGGCCGGTAGCGGTGCGGTGCGCAACCTTCCTTTGCAAGCCTCAGAGATTCGTGACATCCACGAAGTAAGGAAAATTCCTCCATGGTGGCGCCTCTTGTCCTAGGAAGTCATCACGCTTGTACTTGCGAGATTGGCCTGTGGCGGCGATACCTGTATTTTGGTTCTTGCTATTTTCTACATTACGAGAGCTTTGTTTTCAGGAAGAGTGGCGTTTTTGTGATCAGGAGCTGGTATTCTATGGATACAAGTCAACATCAATTTCTCCTCAGTGCCCTTTAATAGCTTTTGAAGAAGGAGCTGCAGAGCATTGCCAGCTGTTTCACACACACAAATGAGTGTAAACAGTTACGGCAAAGCTGTCAGGTCGAAATCTGAGTGCCAGAAACCACTCCCTTCCCTGCATTATTTCCGCCTGCACCCTGCACCCGCAACTGAAGAATCTGTCAGCTCCGTTTAAGTTGCTGTTGCTGTTTGTCTCACAAAATGACACGTAGGTCACAAAATGACACAAGAGGTATTGGCCATAACCAGGCGGTGACTATTTGCATTGCATATTGCATGCGGCAAACATAGGATAACCTAAAAAATTGGGCAACTTCAGTTTCCGTGACAGAGGTGGTTGAGGGTTGTGAGGGGGTCTAACAAGCTTAAATTTATTCAAGGGAGTGAGTATGAAAAATAAGGAAGAAAAGAAATTGGCGGTGCCTTAACTCTGGTTAAACCTGGAGTGACGCGATAGCTACCGCTGGCCGAGTGGAACTTGGTCACGTGACCAACCACGTGACCAACCACGTGAACAGCCACGGCGCTGCGCCGCCGGCAGCTGCTCCACAACACGTGACCAACCACGTGACAGCGTGGCGGCGCCGCCGCGCTATCGCTACAAAACACGCAGGAACAGCAAAAAGGAAATACCCAGATGAGGGTTAAAGGGCATCGAAAAGGAAATACTCAAATAAGGGCTAAAGGGCCGTACGAACGCTTGATGATGGCAAATTGCGAGCGCCAGCATCTTAGCCAGGTGGAAGGAAAAGGTCCGCCCACGATGTTTTTTTTTTCGTACTTTTCCTACACTTTCGTGATGCCCACCTTAGGAGAGCGTCCTCGCTAGTCCCGCCCCTTTTTGCGATACGCTCCCTCCCTGCAAACCGCGCTCCAACCGAAAAGCCGAAGGCACTTCGATTTTTTCTCCAGCTTCCATCTCTACCGATTGGCGCGGCACGTAGTGGGTAATCGGAACACCCTACCGTTCTAGGTTTGGCTCTGCTGCCGAAAGGTGGCGAAGCGTGCGTGCAAGGCAGGAGAAATAGCGCTGGGCGTCATTATTCTTTTTTCCCCCGCTGCCGGCATCTGCCGTTGGTGCGTACATTCTCGCGGCTGGCTGCAATATGTTTGGCCTACGTTAAACAGAAACCGCCCAACAGCAGCACCGCATGAGGTATGTCTTACACAGGAAACGCCATGCCTGACCCGGGAGAAGTTGCAGCGGTGCATCGGCTGCGCGGCCACCTCGGTGGCGTCAACTGGCGGCCGACGCGATTCGCGGAGGGCGTGCCGTTGGCGCACGTCTGTGGCCTCTGCCGCGCGATCCCGAAAGGCACGGTTCTCCTTCCGTGCGCACACTTCCTGTGCGAGACCTGCCTGGGAGCGAGTCGCCAAGATGACGTCGCCGTGTGTCCCTTGGACCTCGAACCTTACGAAGAGGAAGAGTGCCAGAGGATTCATTTGCCTGCCCGGAAAGCGAGCAGGCTCAGGGTGAGTGGAAACGCTCCGGGGTGCACGCCAGATTGCGTTACTGGCATGCGTTCAAGTAGCTCGTCGGGCGCTATATCTCGGCATTGCACCGACTCTGCTCATGTACTGTAAAGACAACTGATTTTGTCACACGCTAGAAAAAACTGCATTAAAAGCATATCCATTGTTTTGAATGTGTTGCCAGCGCTCAGTAAGGAAATCAAAGTCAAATCAAATGTTTATTTTATGCTCACCACAGATATGGAGCGAGAAGACAAAAAAAAAGCTCCTCTTTTTATCAGCTTGATGATTTCCCATACCCCATTATGTACAAGGACATTAGCGGCATATACAATGAAAGCGCTGCTTCCAAAAACAATTTTTGAATTATACAACTAAATTTATAGAAAATACAAAAACTTGTGACTCACATAACTACTACTTACATTATTTTACAAAGGCACACACAGGAAAAAAAACACAAAACAACATATAGCCATTACAATATTTGAATCAGCCGTTTTTCTCGTAAAGACAAGATATTTTTACGAAAAGATATTTTGTACTGAGCTCTATGTTTGGTGGCAGTGCCCACATTTAAGAGCAACTCCATCTGAGTGAACGTGATGGAATTTTGTTGTTTGTAACGAATACTTCCTTCAGCATAATATCGGAAGTCAACAAATGCCAGTGCAAATAGTGTAGCGGCAAAACAAGCCAAATTTCCTTCACTCCTAAATTCTTAGTTTTGCCTTGAAAGTGGCTCACTAAGCAACCTGGCCAATAATTCCTACTGCTAGTGGCTGACTTCCGTAATTAGCCAATGTTGATGCGGCATAATGCCACGCAGTGTGGTTCATTTGGAGCTTGGCTTCCGTTTTCCAGGACTGAAATCGCGCTTTCGTCATCACACGAAAGAAATTCGTATGAAGCGGACGTTTTGTTTGTCGAAAATTCCTGGATATCATCAATGGTTCAAGCCTGAGCTTTTAGTACTCTTGAACCGCTCCGTGTGTCAGTAGAACTGCATTACCTGGCGCGAGATATAATTGGTTTTTGGGGTAAGGAATGGCGCAGTATCTGTCTCATATATCGTTGGACACCTGAACCGCGCCGTAAGGGAAAAAGGAGGGAGTGAAAGAAGAAAGGAAGAAAGAGGTGCCGTAGTGGCGGGCTCCGGGATAATTTCGACCACTTGGGGATCTTAAACGTGCAGTGACATCGCACAGCACACGGGCGCCTTAGCGTTTTTCCTCCATAAAAACGCAGCCGCCGCGGTTCGGGTTTGAACCCGGGAGCTCCGGATCAGCAGCCAAGCGCCCTAACCACTGGGCCACCGCGGCGGGTCTGGCGCGAGACAACTGCTGTATTTGTTGCGACGCATTGAATAAATATTGATGCTTCTTTTTGGAACGAAAGCGTGTGACCGAAGAAAAGAGAAGGCACAATTAATGGTATATTCTAAATCGACACTACAGGGAAATAAGAAACTAAGCAAGACAGATTATTCGTCGTGATCACTACTGGCGTTTTTGTTCGCGGAAATGTGGCTCCGGTTCCAAGAAAATAGCAAATGAATTTCCCGAAACCCTTACGCATTCAAGCCGCCTGCGAAAAATGAGGGCAGTTGCTCTCATTTTTATGGCGCATTTGCAGTGGAACTCGCCGATCAAACAGAGGTGGCACTTCCAAAAATCGCAAACTTGGCCTGAAGCCGATTGTCACTATATCACGTAACGCACGTAACGTATACGATAGGAATATGCATTGTGGATGCGAAAGAAACTAAGTTATCGAGGATAGCTTCAAAGTGCAGAAGAAAGTGCGTGTCACGCTCACGCACGCATACATAGGTGACGACGAAGCGAGCTTGTGTTCTTCGGTGTGTTGTGTGCTGTCGTGAAGTGCACGCATAAGCTACGAGGAACCCTCAAAAGCGTACGAACAGCGCTCGTGCCATGACACATTTCGTTCAACACTAGATCTGATTGAAAACTGCATGCGCACTGCTCGTTAAACGGCGCGTTGTACTCTCAATCATTGCAGGTTTGTTGATAACTGCGCAGCATGTACAGTCGCAGAACACCCTTGCGATGTACTTTGCCGGGGTGTTTGCGATTTCTAAGTTCGTGAATTGCTCTCTGTAGGTTTGCAAGCAGAGAAGAATAACGGTTTGTTCGGGAATGCACTCATTACCTTGACAAACGCACATCAGCCGGTTGCACAGTTACGGAAGCGCTTATACCGTTAATGTCAATTTAGCTGCGTGTGTCGCCCATCGAATTAAAGGCGCTAGAACCCTGCCGTCTGTGCCGGTGCCTCATGCACTGCATGTGGGATGACCCGCGCTGGGAAAGTTTTTCTTAAATGAGCCAAGTGAGCACTAGGTGAAGTTGTATGCACGTGGTACTTCTCAGATATTTTTCAGCACAGGCTAAAGCAAAGAATATCAAAGCATGAGAAATAACAGGCACTTTGAATTTTCATAACACCCGGAGCCTGCACAAGGCAACCGATTCCACGGCTTAAATAAGAACCAAACCGTTATACCGGCCGCCTAGCTACGCCAACAGAGCGTGGATGCCAATCTTTCTGCCTACAACGGCCACGCATAGCCTGCACTGTGTTTTAATTATGAAGCTCTTCGCATTCTTCTCTACACTCGTCCTCTGCTTTGCTCTTATTTCGACGGTAATTGCCCCTTGACGGCGAAATAACGTTCCTCGAGGGAGCTCATAAATACTTCGCATAGAGGGGTTGCAAGGCAAGTGGTGAGGCCACGGGTACTTTTCTTTAGGCAATTTTATGGCTTATAGAAGCTGTGTTTCTGTTAAAGGTTGCTTATTTGTTATCGCGTGACGTTACCGTATCAGTCTAGCCTGCCTGTTCTTCACGCTTCACCCCTGAAGACATGAAGAGTTGTGCATTTTGCTAAAGCTTATAAATATTCCTTGGACCTCTGGCTGCGTTGTGTACACGGATCCCTTCTTTTTGTTTTCCTCATTCAGGCTCACTGCTGGAACGAAGCGCATGGCTGCCAGTTCGTGGGCACCATGGAAGCTGTCTTGCGGCATTTCGAGGAGGACTGCGTCTTCCACGCTGTCGAATGTCCGCGCTGCGGCGAGGCGTTTCTCCACAAGGACCTTCCGACACATTACATGGCGGGCTGTACCGCCAACACGCCTTCGCCCAGCACAGAACTGCCGTCCGGGCAAGATAGTGTGCTCACGATACACGACGTGAACACAGCGCTAGCAGATCTCAAGGAGCTCTTGAGTGACCCACACCACGACCAGCTGCTTGCCGTTCAGAGTCAAATTAACGAACTGGTGGAGCATTCAAGAAACCAGACGACTCAATTGAAGGACACGGTAGCTCATGGTCTTATGGAGTGCGAAAGACGCCTAAAAGACCAGGTAGCGCAAATTTCGGACAACCTTTCTTCTACGCTTAGGCAAGAGCTCCTTGCAGTTACTCTTCCGCAGCAAGCTGCGACAGCGCAAATCCAAGACAATCTGCCTGAAGCAGCAGCAGGCAGCGAGACTATTCCATGGAGCACTGAAAAGAAGCTGATCCTTCGAAAGTTGGAGGTCTTGGCGAGTGCTTCGTTCCGCGCTGCGGAGCAGCTACGACACAGTGTCCAGCCGCATCCGCCGCGCCCCGTTCTTTGCTGTGAGCGCATCCTGCACCTTTGGAACATGGATATGGAGCGCATTTTTTCGAAACTGCCCATGCAGTTTCTTCCGGGACCAACGTACCGCTTGACCCTAAGGGATGCCGATGCATTATTCGAAACGATAGAGAAAACAGATGGAGTCATTATCGGAGAAGTGACTAACTGGTACCGTAGGGACACGTTTATTACCGTCGTGTTTTTTGTAACTGAAGGCAGTGGCTTGCCCAATCGGCCGCGTTTAAAAGCGGAGGTCAGGTGCCACGGTCTTCTGCAAACGTCTCGCTTGTTGCGCCCCGTAGAAATGGTTCTATTGAATGAATGTTCTTCCAAAAACAGCCCTATGTGGAACGATCCTGTTCATGATTCGGATGAACAGTGCGTTCAGCGCAGGTTTTGGCTAGAGCTGGGCCTTCTGAAGGAGATCGGGTTTCTTCAAAACGGCGCGGCGAAATTCAGCCTTTTGCTTGGGTAATAAACTGGGTGAGTTGTGCATAATTTTTTGTCGCGTGGAAAACAGCGATACGCGCTTATCTCCTCGTTCGTCTCATTCCTTGTACCGCGTTTCGCTCTGTTTTTTCGATGTTGAACACCTATTGCGACCTCAAGTGCAGATTATGTATTGTTGAAAAGGGAACAGCGCATACACAGGACAAAGAGAGGAACTTTTAACACAGCGCTGACTTACAACTGATGTTTATTCGAAAGGTGCACACATATAAGGGGTCTCGCAGCAAGCTGTCAGCTGAGTAAACGTCAGGGGCGGTGTAAAGGGCCGGATAAAAGCCATAAAAGTTCTTACAAAGAAACGATGCCTGTGGGAAGGGTGACATGAGAGAAAGCAAACAAGATGCAGGTGAAGGATGGATGATGGGCATGCGGTCAGGTAAAAAACGGGAACGCGGCTAACACTTTGTATAAAATAGCTAAGAACTTAAAAAGCGAGATAAAATCACTTGTCTAGATAGGCACTCTCCTCTCAGCGCCTGTGTTCAGCGCCTGTGTTGTACGTTCCCCTCTTCGTCCTGTGTTTGCGATGTTCCCTTTTCAGCAATGTTATTCCAACTAGCCCGCGACAACACCCTCGTAGATTATGTCTTGTTATTAAATAGTGCCACATCCTCCGACCACTCGGTTTTCCACGGGCGCGACACTCTTAAGATTAATGCTTTGAGTGATTTGTTTTTTCGTATCGCTGCGCAGAAGAAGAGGAGCGGAAGCGGATAAGGTCGTAATTTTTCGCTTGTATTTGACAACTGGAACTCCTATTCACACTACCTTCTCACGTTCGTTGCAAAGGCGACTTGTCGGTACGAGTTAGCATGAGTTGAGTTGGTAAGCGGTTGATCAAGATAACCGTTGACGTTTTTTTCCCTGGAACTGCCTGTCCGCCAGTCGGCGCGAATACAACATTTAAGCTTGGTGTTTACAAATATTTCGACCGTTGAGAAGAGAAGAATGGTTAGCGAGGAATTTTAACGCGCCTACCCGGAAAAAGAAGTAGCTAGAATTTGAAACGCGCAGGTGTGGAATAGTAGGGCTCTTCCTGTTTGTAAGAAATGCCTTCCTTTCCACGGACAGTGATTGGATAAGTTGGGAATGAATTCCGATAATTCGTATTTTTTCCTGTTTCGGAGGGCAGTGTCATTGCGATTAAAATGAGTTGTTTTGGCGAGATCCGGGACTGATGTTTACAGGTTTCTTTGTGTGTCTGTCAACTGAATAAATTTTTTCCTCCTTATTTCCTCGTTGATTAACTTCTCCTTGTTTGTTTCTTCGTTCTAAGCAACACTTAAGTATGCGAGGGAAGTCCTCGAGTAACGTACTTTAGCAACAATGAACCTTCAAGACGTCTTGGCATCGTATCATTGATCTAATTGTTTTCTATACACCATCCAGATGCAAGCTTGACCACCCATGCCATCGAAGTCCGTGATCCGAGTTTCAAACAGCCCATGATCGTTAGCGAGTCTGTGATTCCGTTTGAACACACGAGTTCAGCAATTAAAAAAAATAAAGTATCGAATTTTCCTTCATCCGGCTACAGAACATGCCAGTTTGGAAAAAACCTAATAAGAACGACTGGAGAGCTTCAATGATTGTTGGGGTGGCTGGCATTCTCCTTAAGGTATTGCGATCCGTGGGAAGCTACTGCATTATTTCCACATTTGGCGACTTCGCGCTGGTTATTCTTCTCGTGCGATGGCGACAACGGCGCGGACAATGAACGAGCAGAGCGGAATAAAATCACAAGTCTTTATGGGAGCACTTGCGCCCACGATTAACTGAATCGCTCAGTGGCAGAGGTAGCATCAAGCATGCTGGGCGGTCGTCGAACAGAATACCTGCAGCTCTAGGGCACGCTCAGTTTAACGCTGAGAAGGGCCCTTCGAGATAAGTCTCCAAAAGCAACTACAACAATCTGGAACAATGCAGAAGTTGTTACATGTGGCCGCGATCATTCGAGGTAAACACTGTCGCAGCTCGAGCTCCGGGCTTATTTTGAGCCTGCCGGCGGCTTTGAGCATGAACAAACAGTACAAAAGGTTCGCGACATTATTCCCCTATCAAGGAAGCATCGACCCAATCCATGAGCGAAAAGGAAGGTGTCCAAAGACGAACACGAACAATGCAGTATAAACACGGACGGTAAAGAAAAGTGCTGTTTAGCGCGCATAATATGGTTTTAGGAGCACAGTGTGCACAGCTTGTGGCGTGCGGCACCGCACGACTGCTGTGGCTCCGTCGGGAATGACTTCGTAGCCAAGTTCTTCGATTCGATGTAAGGGCCAAAGTAGCGGTAAAAAGCTTTCAACACCCATACCTGATCACCTAGCTTGCATTCCGCGTGGCGGAGGCGTTTATTTTAGCGTCGCGCGTTGATGCGCTGTTGGACCGTAGTCCGTACCCGGGTGAGCGGTCAGGCTTCCACTACGCTCTGAAGGTTGTCGTCGATTTCGAGGGTCTTCGTCAGTGACATTTGGTAGCAAGGCTTCAAGTATTTCGGAAGCCTCGCTTACATGGACGGCCCGCCGTGGTGGCTCAGTATTTACGGCGCTCGGCTGCTGACCCGAAGGACGCGGGTTCGATCCCGGCCGCGGCGGCGGAATTTCGATGGAGGCGAAATTCTAGAGGCCCGTGTGCTGTGCTATGTCAGTGCACTTAAAAGAACCCCAGGTGGTTGAAATTTCCGGAACCCTTCACTATGGCGTCCCGCATAGCCTGAGTCGCTTTGGGACGTTAAACCGCCATAAACCAAATAAAAAAAAATTCGTACAGAAATTGTGTGCGGCGGTCCTGAATAAGGGCGAAGCTTCACTGCTTCGTACCCGCCGCGGTGGCTCTGTCGCCTGGCCGCGGACACTGCTGCGCACTCTGCTGGGAGCGGCTACGCATGCGGCTGCATGGTGGAGACTGCTTCAAAGAACAGGATGCTTGGCAGCTTCGTTTCGAGCCCCACGGCAACCTGCTGGGTCGCTGCTCATTAAGAGGGCCGGCGCCTTCTCTGGCGTTTCTACGTCACGAGCGCAGTTGTTGTTAGGATTTGAGGCTCCCATTTATTCGCCTTTTCTATTTTTGAGATTGACCGCAGCGGTGGCCTAGTCGTTTGAGCATCCGCCTCGCATGCAGGAGGTGCGGGGTTCGATCCCCAGTGCCGCCGGGTACCCACCGGTGATACAATGGGTACAAGCTTTCCCCTGGTCTGGCGCTCGGCTGCTTTAGGGTGATATGCTTGAAAAATGGTTCTTCGACCCGAGCTTGAGTAATCCAAAATACCTTGTGCCATGGCGCTATTTGGCAATAGATGCCCTTGCGCCATAAAGATCCGTAATCATGATCTACTTGTGAAATTGAAGTGAAGTCAACGGAAGCTGGCCACTAAACTAAATGATCGCTATGCACACTGAATAAGAGTGAATACTCCGGGTTGAAAATAAAGCCCTCAATATTAAGCGTTTCTTTTATTGCTCTCACTGAGAGAAAAATTCGCAGCTTTCTGCTAAGAGCAATGGTCATGGAAGATAGATATTTTTTTCTTTCTGATGCTGCTGTCTTCCATGCGTTGGTTTTTGCGTTCTCAGTCACTGCTGTTGTGACTATGTTCGGGGAGGGGGGGGCGGATTCTGTTGTTGCCTTTCTGGGGTTTTGTTTTACCGAGATTGTTTTTTTCCCTCGTTATTATTTCAGTCACTGAAAAGTATTTTATTTTTTGCCTACCCCCCCCCCCCCTTTTCCCTGCCCTTCGCGAATGGGATCGCAACATCACTAACTGCATTAACCAAGGTTTTACACCGGTTTTTGTTCTCCCGCTCTGATTGATGTGCGTTCATTCCCGTCTTTGCTGCGCTGTGCTCACTTTTCGTGGATGCTTTACTTGGGCTACGAGTTTTCGCGGCACTCCTTTCGGTACACGTGCCACTCGTGTGCGAGTTTGCCCCGCACTTAAGTTGTTTTTTGTTTATGTTTGTTCTTGCCCACTGTGCAGTCGCTTCCGTTGTCGTCCTCTCCGTTCCGGCCCTCACTTACGGAATAAAAGGTGAACTAAATGTGTTCTTGAGACGAGTTGCGCACGCAATAAGACAGACAGGAAGAAATCAGGAAGACGTAAAGAGCGCAATTCTTGTGTTCTTCCTGTGTCTGTGTTCTTGTGTGCGCCACTCGCATTATGAACAACCATGAAGCAACTACCCCGACCGCTTCGGCCCTCACTTACGGAATAAAAGCTGAACTAAATGTGTTCTTGAGACGAGTTGCGCACGCAATAAGACAGACAGGAAGAAATCAGGAAGACGTAAAGAGCGCAATTCTTGTGTTCTTCCTGTGTCTGTGTTCTTTTGTGCGCCACTCGCATTATGAACAACCATGAAGCAACTACCCCGACCGCTTCGGCCCTCACTTACGGAATAAAAGCTGAACTAAATGTGTTCTTGAGACGAGTTGCGCACGCAATAAGACAGACAGGAAGAAATCAGGAAGACGTAAAGAGCGCAATTCTTGTGTTCTTCCTGTGTCTATGTTCTTTTGTGTGCCACTCGCATTATGAACAACCATGAAGCAACTACCCCGACCGCTTCGGCCCTCACTTACGGAATAAAAGCTGAACTAAATGTGTTCTTGAGACGAGTTGCGCACGCAATAAGACAGACAGGAAGAAATCAGGAAGACGTAAAGAGCGCAATTCTTGTGTTCTTCCTGTGTCTGTGTTCTTTTGTGCGCCACTCGCATTATGAACAACCATGAAGAAACTACCCCGACCGCTTCGGCCCTCACTTACGGAATAAAAGCTCAACTAAAAGTGTTCTTGAGACGAGTTGCGCACGCAAAAAGGCAGACAAGGAAGAAATCAGGAAGACGGAAAGAGCGCAATTCTTGTGTTCTTCCAGTGTCTTCTTGTGTGCGCAACTCGTCTTAAGAACAACCATGAAGCAACTACCCCGACAAGAAGCTCTTATGAACTAAATGTGAGCGCTCATCCTTGTCCTCTCTCTCTTGCGCTGCATGTCTTCACGTTCCTTTCGAGAGCTGGATTTTGCGTCTGCACGCCGTTCGTTTAGATTACCCTTTTCTACTAACGAGGACACAGCAGCATGGAGAACGTGAACTCGTCAGATTGCGTTGAGGCAGTGAGTGCGTGCGACGCGTGTGAGGCCACAGACTGAGGGGGCCGGCAAGCTCCGACTGGGTACTTAGAGTGCAGGGACGGCACCTCAAAGACGCCTGGCTCAAGCTCACTCGTGTTTGCCGCACCACGTGGATTGTTGGGACTGTGACGATAGCACTGGAAGCCTCAGCTTGGGAAAAAACATCTATAATAAAATTCTAATTAGTCGAGACAGTTGTGACGTCATCACATCACGTCGTGTTCCACTTGCCGACTCTCTCCACCTGCATCGCCGCAGACAAAAGCGTCATTAAGGGAAAAAAAAAACGCGTTGTTGTGGACTGTCTTACAATTCTCTGAGTGGTCGAGGCAGCAATGACGTCTTAAATTTCTGTGACGTACGAACTACCACCTGCGCCCATTACAACCCTGCGTATTTCCCACACGCAATGTAATTAAGTGTCCCCTTAGTTTTTTTCTTTATTATGGACACTATCTTCTGCTTCCCTTACTCTGGGGAGCACTGCTAAGTACCCTGGGACGGGGAGGGTGCTAACCGTGGGCCGGTTCTTAAAATCAAAGCCAACCCAGTCGTACAAGCAGCCCTGTACCACGAAGCACGGCCATCAGTACGTGCACTGTGCCACGGAAGTGGTGTACGAGTTTCCGCTGCGATGCTACAGAGTTTTCGTCGTCCAGACGGGCCAATGCTTAAACGACAGGCAGCACTTTGGCTTCTTGATACCGGACAACGGCGCCAATATCCCAAACACTGTAAGGAATGCCTAGGATGGTACTCCGGGCTGAACAAATTTGCTACTGTCATCGGGTGAGGAAAGCCTATGCTAGAAAAAGGAAACTTTAGCAGTAGCATGAATGAGCAAAGTTGGACTACGCATACGCATGCGTTAGTGAGCCTTTTATGGCTCTTCTAGATAACGAGATGCTGTTCATGATGGGATAGGTACGAGCTTTTTCGTTGTTTCCTTTTGCTTTTTTTGGTTTTATTTTTCGTTAGTTTTCCTTCTCATTTGTCCTTAATTCTGCCAAGGACGTTCACCTTATTCTCTTGCGATACGGTTTGAGAAGGCGCGCATTTTGCTCTACCACGTTCTTTCAAATTAATCCTAGTTGCTAGTTAGCGACGTCCTTTCCACTTCTTTTCCCACGTCCTGTTCCTGCAGTGGTTGTTCTCACTCCCTTTAACATGTCGGACCAACTGGCCCACAACTTCGCAGAGTTAAATGAATACATACGCCGCGAACTTTAACGGTAAAGAGTGGTTCGCGTTTAAAAGTTCTGATTCTTCTAAATAATTTCGTTTTTATTGCATTTTCGTGAGATGTGCATAAAGGCGCTCCTTTCTACCCCATGACTACTTATTATAAGGAAACTGAAATGAGCGTTAGTTTGTGGTACCCGCTTGTCTCTTATGTGTTGTCTCATGTGCGCGGCTGCTGGTTTTGTGCTATTTGCATCCCGAATGTGTGCAACGTTTGTGCCTTGTAAATCTTCTAAATATTTTGAGTTCATTTAGAATATTTTCGTTTCCTTCGCTAAAATCGCTTTAGCAACACCTTATCGACCTCGCGAGTGCTGATATTTGCACGTTTATTCGTATTTTGTTCAATTATACAAAGCTTACACATGAAAACTTAGATCAGCGCGAAGATAGCCATGGCTGCATGAATAGAAATCGCCGAGAGGTTACTAATCATTCTCTTATATGTACAACCTAAGTAAGGGATCAACTCTTCCGGTGCTCTTCTGCAACACTGTGAATTAAAACCCAAGGACCCCTCAAAGGCGTTGACACCATGCCGTACTGACCAATTTCCATGGAGCCCTAGAAAATAATAAAAAAATATGATTATTTTTTTTTGAACCAGAACACTGTGAATGAAAACAAATGGAGCGGAGAACTCACAAACTGCTTCAAATTTCCCGATTCAGTTTCACATCGCTTATCTTATCCCTTAATGGCTCAATCTCAGGAATTCGCGGCATACCATTCGCATGCCTTCTACTAATTACTACATGGAGCTTGGATACAAACTATTCTGTCAAAATGCTTTCAAAAGAAAACACATTTCAATCAAGACGTTGCGCTTCAATGCAAGCTAGGCGTGTGAAGATAAAAGGCGTAAGGATGCTCGGATTTTAGCCAGCGTGCGAAAATTCTTCATTTCCCATTCTGAGACAAATGTTGCAGGAAAAACAGCAAGACATTTGATGTATAACCAATTTACTCACTCCGGACCTTCAAGTTGGTTCGACGCTTTCAATTTGGTCTTTCAGACAACCGGGACTAATTGGCAACACGCCGATTTCACGCCGTTTAGCGGCGGCAACAGAATTTTGATACCCGCTTTTGACCGTGGGCGAACAAGCTTGCGTAATATGCAGGTAATGATATTTTCTTTGATACCTTCATATATGAGCACTGAAGCATTATGCAAGTGCTGGGATTGCGAACATGTGCGCACGAATGTAAAGCGAGCCATTGTGCATTAAGTTTATGGCAGACGCCGTGGTGTATTGTATCAAGTGCAGTCTTCATTTGTGTGTAAAAAATTGCACTTTCGTTAAATATGATATTAAAGCAGCAAAGTTTGCATAAGTAGAGCCAAAAATTAATGGTCACACTATCAAGTTAAACCGGTTTGCTAAAAGGCTGGATACTATGTTTTTTTCAACCCTCGTGTTGCTGAATGAGTGAGTTGAAAGACAAATTACGGAGGGGATGCTCAATTAATTAAAAAAAATTAACGGAGATAGCAGGTGCGTCGAATGGTGTCAAAAAGCTATATTTTCAACAATTAATCGCTTTCAGCTGCTACTGTGAAGAACCAACGTTTGTGTCAAGTTCGAACTAAGCAGCTTATAAACGCGGTAGCTTTTTACTCGGCGATAGGCAAATGTTCAGAAAAATGGTAGTGCAGGAAACCTTCCTGCATTTTCTACTTTCAATGCGTGTTTAATTTTGGACCTAATAGAGGTAGGAAAGGTCTAATATTAATATGACCAATTTTCACAACGTATAAAAGAAAATTTATCCGTTCAATGACACTTTTAACAAGGTAGAAGCATTGATCTGGCTAATTTCTACCTAACCCAATGTAGTGGCGCATTAAAGTGCACTGTGAATGTACTTCGAAACTCCAGCTGAAGGAGAAAAAAATAACGGGTGTTCTGTGTTACAACGCAGGAATGAGCACAATTGAGCAAGAACATCTTGAGAGCGGAAACTTCAAGTAGCGAATCCCATTTGTGCGCTGCACGTTGCAACGAGTCGTACCATTTGAGATGGGCCCAGTTCGAAGCGGTACTTCTGCAGCAGCCTTGCCACGGTGTACCTCGTTTTCAGCAGCGCCAGTCTCTTCCCAACGCAGTTCCGAGGACCAACGCCGAAAGGAATGTTGGCCGCCTTTGTCTGCGGGGTTTCGTTTTCAGGTGCAAACCTGCACGGGCGAGAACAGACCTCCATTATTTCACAGAGCCGTGCAGTTCGGCAAGCATAAATATAAGACATGTATACGAAATATAAATACAAGTCCCGTATGATATAATTGTTTTCAGCTGCCCGTCTCACTAACTGATTCAAGTGACAGTGAGGGCATTGGACAATAACGAAGTGCATACTCATACAAAATCAGAATGAGCTGAACTTCGGTGGAAATCATTTCATGTCCGGCTCTCCTTGGATGCCAACGCACGACATCAGCATGCTCGCACTGATACGCACTGATATGTAGCACTTCCCGCAAGCGTCTCCCCATGTCGGCTTCCTAATATTTCACCACCCATGCCCAGCAGTACAACCGGCGAACCTCTGTCCATCATTTGAACACTACAATCACTATGAGACAAAAGCGAGGGGCGTCGTCATTTGTGATGTTATTCATAATACAACGTTGAGATGTATCTGTGTAACGCACTTCGTCTCTCTTCATTTCTATTTAGGTGCATAGTGCTTTTCGAGCAAAAACCGTTCCATCTCTATCGAGGTACACGTGCCTAATGAGATTCAATTGTGTGTCTTTGAATTTTGTAGCGTACTTTCTAGCAATCTAAACCAAAATCTGTTCTCTCTATAAAGAAGACATGCCTACCGGGGCTGTTGCCAACGCAGCTACAAAATAAAATAAAATAAAAGTTCATTATCCAAGATAGCCCAAACTTCTGTTCTTCAAATTGTTAGGTGCTCAACACTTCCCTTTGTCTTTATCTTGCACACAACAGATAAAACTAAAATAAGTTAAAGATATGGGAGGAACAATGTTCTGTTGTTGTTCTGAGTAAAAATTGATTCTCTTTATCTTGGTATTTCTACGTTTGCGCGGCAGGAAACGACACGTTTATGGGCGAGAAATTTAATTTAAAAACTTTTCTAGCCACTAGATTTAAAATCGTTACTCCCACACTCAATGAGCGGGTGATCATCGTTTGGAAGCAAGAGACTGTGTAGCCTATCCACTGAGATGCGCTGAAAAATCGGTGTCGAAGCATACCGTGTACTAGAGAAATCGGGGAGTGACGACGCCACTAGATCTTTTTTTTCCTACTAATAAGAACTGCGTTTTCAGTTATAGAGGTAATTTCATAATTAAAACGTAGTATCTAATCGATACTAGCGAACAACTTTTTTTTCCTCACTGTTCCTTAAAATCGTTCTCGCCACTTGTAGTTTACTTTACTACATTACTTTACCACATTACTTTTTTGATACATTCATTCACACGCAAAAGCTCTGATTTGCCCGATACATTGGGCGCAGTTAAAAGGAAATTACTTTTCTGATACATTCAATTTCTGATTGCACCGAACCTGTCAGGATCAAACTCCAGAGGATTTGTCCAATATCGTGGGTCCCTTTGTATCTGGTATGAAGGCGCCATGAAGCATGTTCCAGCACTGAACTTGATGCCGTTGTACTCGAAGTCTTCTTTGGCCCGCCGCGTCGCAAACCTGCGTAGTGTTAAAGAATTCGCGAGCATAGCAGAGGAGACAAAGCGTTGTGGTGCGTTTGCATAATGAAATTTTCAAATCGATTATGAAATCTTTCTTTCTAGACAGATTCAAATGTTTGTTGTTTTAGAAGTCTCTTGTATTCGCTATTGCAATAACTAGTAATTTAAAGTCTGTCAGAAACGTCCCATTATATTAAGAGGCAGGGAATAATCACCCAGAACGTTTCCTTTATGTATTTTCCAGTTGCGTCGTATTTCCCGCACACACGGCACAAGGTCCTCCAGCAAAAGAGCAAAAATACATTCGAGACTGAAGAATACAAGTCATTCGCACAAATATCTATACTTTTGACGCAAAACCTAGAACATTTAAACTACAGCGTCCTCCAAGCCAAAAATGTACTTGTAAGATCGGTAGTTGTCTTAGAAGTTTAAAAGGACTAACATGTTTAATTTAAAAATATTATCGTCCAGACAAGGCTGGGTTTA
This sequence comes from Amblyomma americanum, assembly GCA_030143305.2. Classification (NCBI taxonomy): domain Eukaryota; kingdom Metazoa; phylum Arthropoda; class Arachnida; order Ixodida; family Ixodidae; genus Amblyomma; species Amblyomma americanum. The sequence goes on from JARKHS020034625.1 coordinate 40,029, forward strand.
CAGCTTAATTAAATGTTTCGAAGAGAGCCGACATTCTAGGCCGGGGGCTCAGCATAGCAACACCTGAATGTCGTCTTATGGAAAACAGTATTTTCGCGTATTGGAGGCGTGATACCTTGTAGTCTTGTAACAAAGTATCGAAACCTTATGTTAGATTATAATTTAATAGCGATGCGGGCTTCAAGACAAACTAGCGTAAACTGACGAACGAGCGGTGCTCAGAATCTGACCTTTACGAGAAAAGTGCGAGAGGAGCCTGTGAATTGATATATGCATTACAAAATGTGGGCATTTAAGAGCGCGCACTTGAAATTGCACCAAAACTATTTAAACAGCAAGGGTCCAAACTTCAACGAACATTTCGCGCACACCTCATGTCAGCGCTTTAATAAATCCTATTAATATGCTGCAGATTTTCATTGTTGGCATTGTAAACGCTACATAAATGCTATACTGATTGTGATAAGCCACCTGTCCGCCGTGAGATAGCAATTGTTTAGACCGTATCATGATGCACTGTTTCTAAAACAGCAGCTAATAAAAAAATTGCACTTTTTATGATGCACTGCTTTATATGTTTCAAACCCAGCCGGCCATGAATAGCCAGTTCTCAAACGGCTTCCCTGAAATGCTAACCACTGAACAGATGTCCTTAGGTCTGCTGATATGTCATGAACAGAGGCTGCCGTTAAAGCTGTGACGTCAGAGTCGCGCTTTAAATTTCTGCTATGCCACCGACTGCACCATCGAGAGTGCATTCTGTCCCTCTCTTTCGATACTCTTTAGTAGCCAATAGTAGCGTCACACCTTAACGCATGTAGACCGAGTAACCCGCTGACCGCAGTCGCCATGTAGTACTCACGTAAGGCCAGGCGGATAGAGACGCAGTGCTTCGTCCACTACATAGTGCAAGTACTTAAGCCTCTTCATCACGATTTCGTAGTCCAGGTAACCCTACAGAAAATATGATTGTCTCATTATAGCTATATTTTGAATCTTGAAAGTTGGAAAATCGCGCAACGCTTAGATTCTAAATTTAATTCTTAGTGCTCAAATAGCCTAACTTTGTCGCTCTCGCGTTTTCTTAACAGAAACGAATGAAAGGTGCCAACTGCTCATGGGTTAACTAGAACAGGTGGAACAAAGTTTATTACATTCAAAAGAAATAGGTAATCCTTTGTATTCCAACGGCCATATTCATGACCAGCAGGTACCAGCAGATTCTTATCATTAACGAGAAGTCAAGCCTAAGTAGATTTTCAAATATCGCTGCCCCATCAGCGCTGAATCGGAAAAAATTGTTTGCAATTTATTTCCGAGCCTGACTTAAGTTGTATGATCAGTAATGTGGTCATATTTCTTTTAACATATGTTGCCCGAAAACGCGCCCGAAAATAAAGAAAAAACATGAATTATACCAATGAGCGGCATTGCTTATTCTTATCCTTACATTACGATCCGCGGTTCACGACTCTAACCTTGTGGTTAATGTCTACTTAAAGCAAAGCGTATTTTCACATCATGGCAAAAAATTTTTGAATCAGAAATTACTATAACTTAGAGACTTTTAAGGTTGAAATCTTATATCTAAAACTTGACCTCACAAATAAAAGCATGCCTAAACTCTACAGACAGCACCTGTTAAACTAGTGCATCTTAAGAGGAACAACAGGGCAGACGAGATAATCGCTCAGTGTATAAAACAGGCCAAGCGTTCTCTTTCCGCATAAACGTCGCCATAAACACGCAGCCTATTTTTCACAGCTGAAAGCTTTATCTGCTCTTAGACACAAATAATAATTAATAATAATTGGTTTTCGGGGAAAGGAAATGGCGCAGTATCTGTCTCATATGTCGTTGGACACCTGAACCGCGCCGTAAGGGAAGGGATAAAGGAGAGAGTGAAAGGAGAAAGGAAGAAAGGGGTGCCGTAGTGCAGGGCTCCGGAATAATTTCGACCACCTGGGGATCTTTAACGTGCACTGACATCGCACAGCACACGGGCGCCTTAGCGTTTTGCCTCCATAAAAACGCAGCCGCCGCGGTGGGGTTCGAACTCGAGAACACCGGATCAGTAGTCGAGCGCTGTAACCACTGAGCCACCGCGGCGGGTACTTAAGCACGTCGGTATAGTTTTCCCGATAGTGAGACACCTCTTCGTTTTTAAGCGTTGGTTAGAATTTATGTTAAATGAGATACAGTTCGGTGCAGGTGCATTGTGATGAAAACTCCACCGCACACGACACACCAGACAGGAAGTGTCATGACACTGATATCCAGAGCGCCAGTATATATCTCTACAGCTGTGCACATAGATAAGCAGAATCAGTCTTACTTCTTAGGTTATATAGATACCCCAAGAGCGTTACAACAACGGTGCTGTTGCTCTGCCCGGTGCAATACGGCTGGTATATATAGAAGGCATCAGCTTGGTAACCGACACCCTCTTTGAATCGCTTGATTTTTAAACAAAGTACACTTACGTTAGTACCTACGGAGTCAACGATTTCTCGCCGAAGCTTTTCTTGAACGTCAGGGTGCTTCGCTAGGCAGAAGAAAACGTAACTCAGTCCAGTAGCCGTCGTCTCGAACCTGCATTAGGTCGTCTGCTTTACTTCGATTCAATCCGCGCGTATTCTTCGTGAAGGAATCAAACCCAGTGTTGCCACCGTGGTAAAAATGAAATGTGTATGCTTACCCCGCAATGAAGAGCACAGTAGCGCTGGTTATCACTTCGTCGATGGTAAGGGCTCTGCGCTTCAGGACTTCTGTAAAAAGGCCAAACGTAAGGAGAGTGTACACTGAATCGATCTACGCCGCTCTCCCATCGTGTGTCCGTTTTCTTTATCGCCTCTAAAACGAGAAGCGCAATTGTTTACACAGTGGAAGATGTAAATTGGGGATCTCTGCATGCGCACGTGCCCAAATATTTCGTCTCAATACGCGTCCTAGCAATACGAAGTAAGCAAGAAATATACCAGTGAGTTATTCTAATCTTTACATTAGTCACCGACGCCTACATGACGCAAACTTTATTACTCTTTTGGACGCAGGTGGCCATAATAGGAAACATAAAGGCTATCGAATTTTCTTAAGAATGTGGTTAAGAAGGCCTCCAAGGTTTTCGTGTTGTATTTGGTAATTAAGGATTCAAGAGGTTTTTGGAAACGTATAGGCAACTAGGAGCTAGCGCAGTTCCAAGTATTATCTCCGATGAGTGGTGCACGGTGGCCATGAGTCATTACTGACTACGAAAAGTTGTGAATTAGAGACGGCCATTGCAAGCACATGCTGTAGAAATTGAAAGTTTTCATAATATATAAGGCTGGTTTCCGTATGTTGCAGGTGGCCCTAATGACAGCGTCACTGACCATCAGTAAAAGGTGGATAGTGTGTTATACTTGCTACAGTGCTAAAGTGCTTACTGCGTAGCAGGTGCACTGCATTTGGTTACGGGAACTACGTGATCATTTTGCGCTGCATAAAACATTTAAAGTACGGCTATGATGTTCCGTTTTGAAAATTTGCTGTTCCGCCAATATAAGGGCATCCAGGAAAGAGATGAAGCCGAATTTACACTTAAGAAAGAGGTTTATTCTGTTGAGATGGCGCAAGCTAAGCGCATCATTCAATGATTCAGACTTCATCTGGTTATTGCGCGCTTATGAACTGTCATTAAGATTTGCTCAGGTCAATTTTACTAGTCTTTATTCTTGTACTAAAAGTTATTTACACTTCGAAAACGTTAAACGCTAATTTTATTCTGGCTGTTACATTTATGTCTTCACGCGTTTGTGTGTCGCCAAAGCTTGTCATCTTTGTCAGCCTTCTATCTGTCAACATTAGATATAAATGAGAGAGAGAGAAGAGAGAAGGAAAGGCAGGGAGGGTAGCCAGGAGGAGACTTAATGAGATTAGCTGCAACGCACTATGCATTGAGTTTCGAGCTTTAAGAAAAATAGGAATGCATAGGCTTCAGCTAAAGTATCGTTTAGTGGGAGGCAAAAGACTGCATTTGTTTTGTTTTTTTTTGTCCTGTCCAGGTTTCGCCACCATATGTTACGGGTTCAGTTTCAACAGCCAATGATGACTATGCCGTCAAAGGCCAGCAAAGGTCACATGAGACAAATAAATTCCAATATATATGAGGCAATTTAGTCGTTGCGATTCCGTCTTGAGGCAGGGGGATTTCAGCGTTGTAGACGATTAAAACGACTAAGCAGAGAATTAAACGCAGTTTCTTTTCATGTTACACGTGAGCTATACTAAGCTATGACGTCATATATTTATCGATCGGCTGTTCAAATTGAAACCAATAGAGGAGAGAGAATAAATTCAACCGTAAATTCAGCGGTCGTACGCGAGTATCATATGGTGATCTATGCGTACTAATACACTGCACATAAAAAATCAACGAAAACACACATGAAAACATTTGGTGTCCGGTCTCCTTAACAATTTAATTTTCCACAAAATATTAGACACGGCTTAAGGTTATCATATGTATTACTGTTTACCGTTAGATGCCTGCTTATCGCTCCCTTCCTTTTCATCCTCGACGTATTCCGCATCGATGAGGTTCTGCAAGATGTCTGGCTTCCTGAGCTGTGGGGAAGAGGACCATATCAGCTTCGTTTCCTCAGATGGCAATGGTCTTGCCTTTCTTTACATCTGAGCGAAATATTTATTCGTTATTCGTTTATGTAAATACTTATTCACACCTGTGATACGGCCTGGCAGAGTTGCGTGGGTTACATGACACTTGGTACATCATATTGCAGCAGACACGTAACAAACAATAACGCTCACGTTAGAAACGACAATTTCGTCCCAGAATATTCGATGTTAGAGCGGTTGATCTATTAGCTGAGTGCGGCGATTGAAAACAATAAACAGCGAGTAATCATGGCATGAACAAAGATGAAAGGTGATTCCAATTTCTCGATGTGCGTGCAACGGGGTCGTGTGAGGACCCAGGGCCTGCATGTCCAAAATTCTGCTATTGGAGTAAATTTTTTCTGTCTGTCGCTGTGCGATGAATTAGAAAAGGCGTTAGTACCACATGCAGTCATGACAACCCTATGCGCTTAATCGAATCTCGATGGCACATAAGAAGGTGGACAAAGCAGTTCACGGCGTAGCTTCTCGTGATGATAAACCTTATCACGGATATGCGGCCGTCAACTTTTCGACGTGAAGAGAGGGTTGTTATTAAGCTCAATTTGGATGTGATACTGTTGCGCTGGTTGTACGATGATGGTTTGTGACGATGAAGTCGAACGGCTGTATTCTCGATCGCCTTTAATTGAGTAAGGAGGATGTGAATCCCGGGGTCCCATATCGATGATAAGTACTCCACTTCTGAAGGAGCAAAAGGTTAGTAAAAGATGAGTTTTGTGCAAATAGAAGCCAAGAAAAAGTTTCGCTTAGGCAACTTGGAGTTCGACTAACCTTGCTGACGACGTGTTAATGTGTGGGTTTTCCAGCTAAGATTAGAAGTGATGTGAACGCCAAGGTACTTGAGAAAGTCAACTGATTTCAGAGCAGTACTATGAACATAGTATCGTGATATGCTGTTAGTCGTGCAGGAAATACGCATTAGTTATTTTTTTTAATTTGTATTCCATTTGCCATGTTTTACACCAGCATTCAATGGCGCTAATATCGGACGCCAATGTGTTTCAGTGTTAGTTGCTATTACGTGGAATGCAACACATTCTTCCGAAAAAAGATGCATTGCAGAATGAACGCTGTGAGGTAAATGATGATAACTTTGAAAAAGAAGGTGTCCGATAACGGTGCCTTAGGGAACGCCTGAAAGTACAGGGTGCCATGAGGAGTTATCATTGTTAGCAGAGACAAACTGCTCATGGTGAGTTTGCAAACATTCACTGCATCTAACAACTTTAGCGTGAAAGCATTTTGTGCGTTATTTCACTAACAAAATACGATACGGATATTTTCCGAACGCACTTGAATAAATCTAAATATTTCACTGCGATAGAAGAAAGATTGAGATTGACATGTTTGCTGTGGGTGAATAACGAAATCGCTTCTTGTACGAGTATGTGTTACGGAAACCACTTCAAGGACGATGCAAAAATGCATTCGAATCGGAAACGTTTATGATGTGTGAGAAGACGTCACGCTCTAGAATCTCGCATGCTACGCTGGCGACAGATATGACCTGCAATTTTGTGGTGAATGTTTACTTCCAGTGTTGTGCTCTGCGACCGGCTTTTTTGCCAAAGTTTGCCTCAAATTATAGATGACCACAGCCAAGAGTTTTTCAGGAAATTTGTAGAAATGCAGCCAGCACCGGTTTCAGAAAACGATGTTAGAATGTTAGTAATTTTGCTGTTCGCTCAAGGTCGGTGACCACAGCATCTATCGGTAAATAGAGCTGCACAAGACTGACAAATGAGCTAATAAAATACGAAATAAGCTGCAGGAAAAATTCAATGCGCTCGCGCAGTCACTTAACTACATTTTTCAAAGCTTTATGCGGTTACATAGCTGCATTCTTGGTGATCTATAAATAATAAAATGTGTTTTCGCAGTCCTGACATGCATCTTACGCTGCGTGATATAGTGACCAGTAGTACAATTTGTGTGATGTTTTTCTAGGTCAGTCGAAGCGTTTTGCATTTCGATTTGACAAGCGCCTCAGATCCGCATTCTACCGGGGGAACTGTGGGTTACAGGAAAGAACGGCAGCTTGTATTAAACGGTTAGCAGCTCAACGACTTCATTCTTGTAAAGAGTGGAATGCAGTTACGTCTAGCGATTCTCAAGCCCAACTATAAAAGGCATGTTTTCATTTCAGTCATTAGTTTCAAAGCAATCAGCTCTTAGAAAATAGTGTAATGCCTTAGAACTAACGCCTATTTTCTATATAGGAACTGTAATTTTACAGATGCGGTGGGTCTTAAGGTAGTTAAAGCTCAGTAGACATGCGAAAGCTTGTGTTTAGCCTGGCTGGCTCATTGTTTTGCTTTGCTGGCTCGTCGGCACGTTTGGCGACGATGTTAGTAACACGAGAACCGAAAGTAAACTTACCGTGGGGTCATTTTTTCTGAGCTGAACAACTTTGGCCGTCTGCGTATCGAAGTTTGTAAATGAATATTCTTCAAGCATGAGCGAGAGCCAGCAGATCGGCTTCATAATCACTTGCAAGGTAGTGGTAGATTCTAATGGAAGGAAACAAAAAAGGAACACGTTCTTGAAAAACATTTCGAAGTAGTCACTGGCGCCTATAACACGGGTTGCCGACTACATGCTTTAATAAGTAAATTCAAGAAATAAATGAGCAACTTACGTGCGGCCATATGAAAAAAGCCTTTCATAACTCCCCTGAGGGTTTTTTTGGCGACCGCCATGAGCGGATGATCAGCCTTTCCCTGAAAACGCTCGTCAATGCCGAACGAGCCCCGAGCCACGTAGTCCATGGAGAGCTCCTCGAGCTTTTCTAGCATATGCACCTCTTTGCCGCTGTCGGCGAACTTCTCGAGCGACTTCACGAAGATTCCCGCGTCTTCTTCGATGTGAGGCATCATCTAGGCAGCGTGAAATAACGAAGTTTTACGTTAGGAGCCTTGTTCGACATAGTCAGTGAGGCATTTTAGAAGTCTTTTCGACATCCTCAGATGCACTATCTGGAGCAAGCGGGGTGTATGCCACTCGAGCTTCGGTTTCTCTCCATTGCCACACTTCGCCGCCGCGGTGACCCGAAAGATCCAGGTTCGATCCCGGCCGCGGTGGTCGAATTGCGATGGAGGCGAAATTCTAGAGGCCCGTATGCTGTGCGATGTCAGTGCACGTTAAAGAACCCCAAGTGGTCGAATTTTCCGGAGCCCTTCACTATGGCGTTCTTTATAGCCTGAGTCGCTTCGGGGCGTTAAACCCCAACGAGCCATAAAGCAATGCCGCGCCACTTAAGAAGGTCGCAGTGCAAGAGTGAGGAGAGGAGGTGAGTGCTTTTGCCCATAGGAATGTCAGTCTTCACCCTTCACTCCATGATTCTCCTGCTTAGCAAAATCGAACAAAGGTGCTGCAAGGATTATTCATTTCGAAGGTTCACGTGGCATGCACCTCATTTTCTCTTTACAGTGCTTTTACAGTGCGATATATTGAGAAAAATTTGTTCGTTGGTTTGTGGAGTTTTACGTCCCAAAGCAGGCTCAGTCTAAGAGGGACGCCGCATAGTGGAGAGTTCCGGATTATTTCGTCCAACAAGGCATCTTAACGAGCTCTGATGTCGCAATAAGACACGGGCGTCTTTCGCGCTTCGCCTCCGGTCAAAACGTGGTCGCCGCGGTCAGGTTCGAACGCAAGTACTCCGGCTGAGAAGCCCAGGACTACCGAGGCACCGCAGCAGTATGTTTAACGCACGAGGGAAATTTATTTGTCTCCTGTGCTGACACACGATGTGGTGCGCTGTAAGCTTTGCCATCGCTTTCTTTGTTTGTTTGTTCTTCGCAGCTCCACGAGAGCTTAGCTAACACCTAACCAAGCTCTGGAATAACTAGACAATATCCATCAACACACACAAAAAAAAGGTTAATAGAAGCCACAGTCCTCTAGCCGACGTTTCAAAAAGACGACTTGTCTTCATCTGAGCTAACCGTTCATCACTTACGGAGGTACAATAGAGATTCTGCTTCTCACCGGGGCTTCCTCCTCGGAGCGAGGGCCATGTTTAATACATACCTGCCAATGATCACTTTCCTTTCACTTTTTCCTTGTGTTCTCATGAATCGAATATTTCTGCCCTTCTCTCGACTGTAGCAGGCTTCCGGCTGCACTTAGAGCCTAGGAAAGGCGCAGTCTGTCATCGGGAGAACTCTGAAGCAGAATGTTTGAGAAACTATTGACTTACACGCAGCTGTGTCTAGCTGGAGCAGGAACAAAATTAACAGATTTTTTTTCTTGCCGCTGCAAGAAGAAATCCGCCGCGCAGGTAGCCGCGTGTTCAGTCAGCTACGCAAATAAAATTTAGAAATTTCCTGGATGAGATGGTGCCGCAACTGGCAGATCGGGACACTTGCAAAAGATTGGGAGAGCCATTTATTTTCAAGTGGAGATGCTACTAATGATTATACTTGTGAAAGTGATGAGAATCGCGCTGCTACTGCTGCAGCTGAGCGAGCGACGAGCTGTGCATTGTGAAGAACTCCAGACTAATCTCTGGCATCATCTGGTCTTGAACACAGTGCATTAGCCACTTTTTATTTATAAGCAGCCGAAACTAGGCGACCGAAGCCAAGCACATTTTCCCGTGTTCAAGAGCATGATGCAATAAGAACACGGCCCGAAGCATCGCACTGAGCATCACATAATTGAAGCAAGAACTGGAAGGGACACATAAGCTTCACTTTAAGGGCACGGTGCCATAGATTTAATAGATTAATGCTCATATATGCAGAATTGGTCATTCTGTACTTTACATTCATAGATCGCTGGGAGTCCTCATACCACACCTGGCGCAGTGGTGGAACGGTTAAGCAACGCGCCACTGCACTGCGATGGCAGGTGCTGCCACCGGTCGGGCTTGTGAGACCCAGGCTACTCTTCCCAGCAACCTCTCGCGACCAATCATTCTAACTGCTACCTGTCCACGTTGGGCAGTTTGCTCGCAATACGGTGGGCACGTTGAAGTGCGTCACAAGATCACGTGACCTAGGTTGCCCACCTATGTTGCTTCTCTGCGGATGATGACGATAACAACGGATGTCCTGCTTACGCGTTAAAGTGCAAGGAGATTACCTGTTTCAATTTGCCGTCACTCATACCATACGCCACGCATGTGCGAATGCTCTTCCACTGAGACCCACCAACGTGCATGATGGATTTTTTCAGTACTGGGTGCATTTGATCCGTCATCATTGTTAACTGGAATGAGAAACAGAGGTTCGTGCATGATTTAAAAAGGGGAGTCTTCATGTTTCTTGCGATTGGAACACTGCCTCGACGCAAGACTTTATTTTTGGTACGTAAGCCGCCGCTACCAGTTTTGAGTAGTTTATTCCTTTTGTCGCTGAAATGACCAGCCGACTACCAATGAATCCAGTCAGTTTTGTTATCACTATATTGATAAGTTCAAAGACTACTCCATTTAATATTGCGCATTTATTCTGTTTGCTAAATTTCGTCAGAAGGAGTATGCTGCAAGCGACAGATCATCCTCACATAATATAGATGTAGTGCACGCCGATCTTAATACATCTGAACACAGCTACCTAGTTCTGCACAATGTAAGCCGGTATAACATTAAGGGCAGGTATTGCTTTGTTGAAGCATGATTGCTGGTGTTGACAACGAGAAGGCTGTTTAGATTTTCCGCAAAGTAGGCACATCACGCATGTTCTCTACGTATAAAGTAGTTCTGGCGATATTTAGCCACTAGTTAGGCTCTGTACTTGTTCACAGTGGCGTCAGTCAGAATTTGCAGTAGCATTTGCTGTCACAGGCTTTCGGCTGTACGCCACCTCAGAGACAAATTTAATGTATCTGAAAATACTTACGCCTCGATCCACAAAGTTCTGAAAGTTACGAACAAAGACGTGTTCTATGAAATCGAGGTCTCTGAGAACCACAAAAGGCACGTCCCCGTTGTAGAACCTGCAAAGTTGGAATGAGACTTGTGATATCTCGGAAGCAAGGATGCGTAAATGCACTGAGACTACCTGTACACTGTGTAAAAGTAAGGGAGACTGCCGCGGCCAAATATAGACGCAAATAGTTTGATGATTGATCATTCAGACAAACTTACCCGTAAACGTCGCCATATTTGTCTTGCCATTCAGCTAGCATTTTATAAAGATTCTGTTCCAAGAGAAAGAGAAACAGGCATTAAGGTTGCACTTTGCACATTAGAAAACAAAGAGATGCTTATATCGTAGCAAGCTTTGGAACCAAACTTTATACCGAAGACAGACTTGAGGAGCCGTGCGGGAACCGTTTGTTTGTGCCCAAACACGGGAGCAAGTATGGGCGCTCAGAAGAGGCATATTCTCGTGCTTGACGAAACCCAGTCTAGCGAGGGGAAGCATAGCAGAGATGGAAACCGATTCTAAACTGATCAAGATAAAAGGAAAATTAATTGTTGTTTCTGGTCCTGTACGGGCCACTTGTTCAAACTGAAAGCAGAGGAAGCAGGCAGATGCTTTTCTATTGGTACGGTATATATGTATAGATAGATAGATTGTTTTCCCGGAGTCCGATTTAGAAGAAGCGTTGTGTTAGAAATCTGAAATGATTCCAGTAAGAGGACCGATGGCACGCGCTTTACCGTCGCTATAACCTTAGCCTAAGTTCAAACGGTTAAGTGATTAGTATTGTGGTCCTCACGCCTCGCGTTTGCTCCTGTGCGGTCTCTCCTGGTAAGATCTTTTACCAAAGTTGAAACATGCTTTCTTCAAGAGAAGACATCGTACCACAGTACTCGATTACGCGTTATAATAGCACAGCTGTTTTGGGTATTATATTCGAGTGTATAATTTTATTTTTATATCTTTGGCTCAATCAAATAATGAACAGGCTTTCATCGCAGTATCTGCTTGACTTCAACTTGCGCTTAGGCTTCCGCAGCTTATTCAGCTCAATTTTGGAAAGTTAACTTTTTAATCCTTACAATAAGACTCTTAACTTTTTTGTGCCAGGTTTGTAGACCGCCGTAGCTGCACCGGCGCAGCGCTAGCATTCTGTGCACGGGCGAACGTTTATGCTTATCGTGAATAATTTTTTCTTCTTTTAGTCCTTTCGAAAGCAACTACGATTGTTAGTCCCCGGAAACGGTGTTTGCCAGCGACGGTGTTAACTGCAGGACGACGCGGCCCTGTGGAGATTTCAGGCACGAAATGTTTAGCCATCTGCAGCAAGGAGATGAACTAAGGGACGAGCAACATGTTTTCAGTCCACGATACCTTTGTCTGCTTCGCTGTAAGCCACTGACTTTGATTGCGTTATTTGCTGCTTGCGAAATTGTTTCCTGTTTGTTATCGAAATCGATTACATTACGGAAGAAGGTAAAAAAAACAATCTGATAAGGTTGCTCACTAACAAGCGCACCGTCGCTATCTGTACAAAGGCCAAGACTGCTGCTTCAAGAAAGGCGTGAGGCATCGGAGCGATCGGCAGCTGAAAAATTACAGGATTGCACTTAAGTCTGCTTAAGAGCGCATATGCGAAAGCCTTTCCCTGTCCTCATTCTCCCTTCATCATTCAATTTCTGTTAGCGCTAATATTTGTGTGTTTGATTTTCTTTTTGTTTTTTGTTCATTTTAACTTTTTGTTTTTATTTTTAATTTCTGGTTTATTTCATTATACATACGTTGCTTAAGAACTATTGCCTAACGAACTTTTACATTTTTGTTTAATTTACCGTACAACTTATGATTGACAGTGCGTGCGGACAACTTCCGTCTGCACTCTCCGTCTGCAACTTCTGCCTACAACTTCTGCCTACAACTACCGTCTGCAGTTTCTGCCTACAACTTCTGCCTACAACTACCGTCTGCAGCTTCTGCCTACAACTTCTGCCTACAACTTATGCCTTCAACTTCTGCCTACAACTTCCGCCTACAACTTCTGCCTACAACTTATGTCTACAGCCTCCGTCTACAACTTCCCTGCACGCCACTCATGAGCCAAGAAAGGCTTTCGCCTCAAAATGCGGCAAATGTACAGTACTCACGGATTGAAATAGGACATTCGGAGCGCTAACCTTGCAGTGCCACGCGGCATGTGGTAAACCACAGACCGGCTCATTGGCTACTGGAAGGAACAATTCTGCTTTGTAGATGTTCTCCCTCTCGCGCCATACCACAATGCACCACCTTGGTTTCATGAGCGTCTACGGGCGGCACTCCATGAAGCGACGGCCACGCGCTCCGAATGTCCTATTTCAATCCGTGAGTACTGTACACGACGCTTTTCGAAACGCATTTGCGGACAAGTTACGTGCTGCGCGAAGTGCGTATACGCAGTATCATTTCGTTGCTGTACGTATATGTTTTTGCTGTGTCTGGGAGCGAAGTGGGGCTCCGAAGTGGCGACCGGCCGGTCGCCGTGTGTTTTCTCTGGACCCGACGGCGCCGGGGGCAGTGAATGTGTAAATCTATCTCCGTGCACGGTGGAGACACGAGAAAATAGGCCAGCGCAGGTGGAGGGGAAACAAATCCACGTCGACATAGCGGCGGTAGAATTCCAGTTTCAGAACGTTGCCACGACTACGGCTGAGCCGGATGTGAATCACCGTGCGCCAAAACATCCACGGCTCGTTCCCCTTTTTTTTGCACGAAGAGGGCTGTTATAAGCGCTTAGCCTATGATTTAAGACATATAAAGGCCTGCGGCGGAAGCGGACGGCAACAAAACAGCCAGACATGGCTCTAAAAACAGCGGAATGTGGTATAAATTGAGATCGAGGTACACTTACCTTTTCCGTACTACATACGTGTGATAACATTTACAGACCAGTTTTTGCACGGTGACTGGGCTTACTGCACCTGCCATAATTCTTTCTAGTAAGAATTCAACATCGTTCAGACGCTTTGAGCAGGTTTTATGGGGTTTAACGTCCCAAAGCGACTCATGCTACGAGAGACGCCTTAGTGAAGGGCTCCGGAAATTTCGACCACTTGGGGTTCTTTATGGTGCACTGACATCGCACAGTGCATGGGCTTCTAGAATTTTGCCTTCAGTGAAATTTGACCACCGCGGCCGGGATCGAACCAGCGTGTTTTGGGTCAGCAGCCGAACGCTGTAACCACTGAGCCACCGCGGCAGTGCGAATGCTTTGAACAGATACATCTGTTTGATCTGCAAGTAAGCACACCAGGGATCCGTGCGTTTAGTGTTCGTCGCAGCAACGAAGAAACAAATGAATTTCGCCCTTACCTTTGAGTGGTATTCCCGGAGGTTGCCCCAGATAAGGTTCGGTTTCGGTCCCGGGATGCCAAGCTTCTCGAAGTAGGAGAAGTGACGCCGGCGCCATCTATAAATAATAAGAAAAGACACAGATGTGTGTATCTTTTTCAGAGGTTATGTTGAGCCCAGAGAGAACATAGAAGTTTAATTGGAGAAAACTTGGAGTAATAATGCGTAGAACAAAACATCCTACGCTTTAATCTACTCAGAGTTGTGATAAAGACACCATAAGACTGAAGCGACCGTTTCGACCATAGCAACGTGACCATCCCTAATAATGTTTTGCAGAGGAGCGCCTGGGAGAAAAAAAGCCTCTTAACAAGGTTCTCGTTCATTTATCTGCATTCATTATTTACTGTGCGGGTTCCATATTATATGCTAATGCGCAGATCCTTAATGTGAAGGATATACATAGCATCAAGCAGTCCACATTCTACTCAACCTCGAGCCCGGTCAGGCGGCGATCGGGGAAGTAATGTAACTTTTGTTGGAGTTTTTTATTTTTAGGCAAATTTCTGCCGGAATATATGTCCTCACTGCGCGCATTCGAGGCTTTTTAACGTGCGACATTTTCTGCCACTGTTCCTGCGCAAGTATTCACACTGCCCCTCCTTTAAATACAGCCAAGAAAAAGATGCAGTTTAAATGCACCGTGCTATCGCTTCGTTCATAGCGGGCTCGCCCTGTCATTGATTCGTTGTTTAATTAATTACTGCCGTTGCGCATTTAATAAGCTCTCGAGTTAAGATTAAGAAAACGAAAAGAAGGCGTTTACATCTCTCCTCGTCTCTCTGCGCAAATACAGCGCTCTGCGCAAATACAGCGGTGCCTCTAGCGACGAGTCTCTGACGTCGCTGCTGCATAAGTGGTATGCGATGCGTTCTGCCGGTCGCAATAATCCCACTTGGGCTGGGTGACTCATGCGGCATTCTAGACTCTATAATTGGTTTTTGGGGAAAGGAAATGGCGCAGTATCTGTCTCATATATCGTTGGACACCTGAACCGCGCCGTAAGGGAAGGGATAAAGGAGGGAGTGAAAGAAGAAAGGAAGAAGAGGTGCCGTAGTGGAGGGCTCCGGAATAATTTCGACCACCTGGGGATCTTTAACGTGCACTGACATCGCACAGCACACGGGCGCCTTAGCGTTTTTCCTCCATAAAAACGCAGCCGCCGCGGTCGGGCTCGAACCCGGGAACTCCGGGTCAGTAGTCGAGCGCTCTAACCACTGAGCCACCGCGGCGGGGCGCATTCTAGACTCTTGTTAACCTTTTCGAGTTTCCGAAGTTAGGTTTTCAACCGATATGTGAGTAAGTACTGCACTCACACTGGGCTGATTAGTCAGTGTTGTAAAGGTTACGTACGAAATACAAATTGTCGCCGATGATTTCCCCAGAAGCAGTTGTCATTGAGGTAGGAGCGGTCGAGAACACGCTGCAACACAGCCGAGCTGGAAACTACCCTTCTAACGAGCAGAATTTTTGGTGCATTGAGGCTTTTCTTAAAGATACCTAAAACGCTTCCTATCTTGCAGAAAAACGCGATTGCTGAAGCACTGCAACTGCCCTGTGGAAAACAGCCCGCGTTGCCACAAGAAGACAGTATGGTAGATTTGCAACTACGCCGTAAGATTAGACACTCGGTCCCGCGGCTGCGAATTGTAATTCCAGCGCAAATGCGAGATGTTCGCGTGCATAATTTCGTTCTTTCAACGGCACAGTCCCATAGCTTTCGGTTAACCGGCGCCTTAAAACGGGGAAGTAGAAGAGATTTTATGAGTACCAATAATAGCGCAATTCAGCTTTTTTGTTTAGAAATGAGCCAGTCCAGGACACTGAATGTAAGTATAGTTCAGCTTTAATCTTAATTTCACCGATTGAGCTTTCTTGTCAAAATCTATCGAATAAAATAGGTCATAAGTGGCGTTTTAAAGCGTGTCCCGTAACAGCTTTGAATGCATTGCTGCGGATAAAACTTCCGAATTCCGGATAAAAGTCCTGAATGCATATTTGTCTCTAATCTTAATTTCGTCGTGTTATCTACTAAAACACTTCGATCCCGCGTTCACTGGCAGGTGCAAACACTGTGGGGAGGTGGCTGACACCTACCACATGGTTTGGGCTTGCCAGCGCAACTCAGCTCTCTCCCCCCACCCCAGCCCTACCAGAGAGGAATGGGAGGCGGCCCTGCTTGGCTGTTCGGACCTTCAGTCCCAAAAGGCTTTGGTCAAGAGGGCTAAGCTGGCGACTTCGACCAATGGGGTCCCGGGATAAGGACTCCACCCATTGCGGGGCTCTTTAAAGAGCCTCACCTCTTTCATTAAATAAAGGCTTTTCACCACCATCTCTGCCTGCCTTAGAACTCCCTCTATCGAAGCGCACAAATACAACGGGCCTTCACGGTATACCTTTGACTTACATTAAGAGGGCCGCCAGCAGCGCTGTGGACAGGATCAGCAGTGCGCCTGCCACGAACATCGCCGAACAAGTTCTCCGCGGTCAAACAGAAAGAAGCGCCAAGCGGCGGCGGTGTTTTTATTTCCTCCGGGCGAGGAGGAGCGATGCCCTTGCTTTGCCATTGCCCCACTCACCAACGCTCGATGTTTGCCGGAGGCGCTGTGCCGGGGGGCGCCATATCTTTACCGGATAGAGCGACGTGTTGTTTGTGTCCGTGTTTGCCGCATACATCTACTGCTGCGTAGAGTCCTATTATAAGTCAGTTCTTCGAGGAATTACCACTCTTGCCGAGTAGGTGTTTCAATATTCTTTGCACGCGTACAGAGTTTGTCTTCAATGCACCTTTCTAAACTTTCACCTAAAAGATCGAATGCCGTTTTGGCTGCTTTTTATTTTCAAGGCGGCGGAATTTATGTGCAGCGGCCACCAGGTTCGCGGTTGAGTGAGTGCGGCATGCAGTTGCTGAGGTCGAGGTCGTTGGATGGAACTGGGCCGTGGCGGCCCCATATGAGCCGTGGCGAAACTGTAAAAGCCGCCGTAGTTGTGCGACTTAAGTGTGAGTTGACGTCTTTAAGACACTTTATCCGCAACTGCGAAAATTGCGATCTTGCAGCTTTTGCTAAGAGCCAGCTCCACCTATCACGGGGATTTTTTAGTTTAATTTGAGATCATTCTGATATCGAATACGATTAATTTCACCATACCTTGCGAAGAGTGAATGTGATAGCACGTCCTTCGTCATTTTTTTAGAGTTTCCCCATCAGTACTTAACTTTAAATTTTTTCCTAATTTATAGAAATGTATGTGTCCACTAAGAGGAAGATTATTCCACCCCCTCCCCAGGAATTATATTAATCAATTTTTGTATTTTAATATCACCCAATTTGGGTATTCTCACTATTCATAAGAGATCTTGCACATGCATGCAAAAATTTAAACATATATTATTTACGTGCAAAAAGAGAAAGGGAAAATATATCAAGGGCAGAAATACGGTAGCGAAAGGCACTAACCACTCCCGGTACGCTTGCAGAAGGGCCGCCTACTAGAGCCACGACCCTTTATTGACCAGTGACTCATCAGGCAGCCGCGAAGAGGGACCAGGTGCGCCCTGCTTTCAAAGCAGCCGCCAACATGCGGCTGCGAGTGACAGTCATGCCGAGTGCACTGTACCATCTGCGAAACTAACAGTACGCGCGGCCAGAACCCGGTATGGGGGCACCGAAGAGATGAGGAGAGAGGGGGGGGGGGAGTGGAAAGAAAGCGTTCCCGACCTGCCCAGAACAAAACAGCTCGTAGCTATTGCCATGTTGACTTCAGTTCCCGCTCACTAGAAATTGAAAAAAATAAATAAATATTGGTTTCGAGGAAAAGAAATGACGCAGTAACTGTCTCACCTATCTCGGTGGAGGCCCGAACCGCGCCGTAAGGAAAGGGATAAATGGTTTGTTTCGTTTAAGAGGATTTAACGTCCCAAAGGGGGGCTCAGGCAATCAGAGATGCCGTAGTGAATGGCTCCATAAATTTCGACCACCTGGGGTTCTTTAACATGCAGTGACATCGCACAGTACGCGGGCCTCTAGAATTTCGCCTGCATCGAAATTCGACCGCCGCGGCCGGGATCGAACCCGTGTCTTTCGGGCCAGCAGCCGAGCGCCATAACCACTCAGCCACTGCGGCGGCTGGAAAGGGAAATATGAAGGAGTGAAAGAAGAAAGGAACAAAGAGGTGTCGTAGTGGAGGGCTCCGGAATAATTTCGACCACCTGGGGATCTTTAACGTGCACTGGTAAAACACAACACACGTGGGCCTTATGCATTTCGCCTGCATCGAAACGCGGCCGCCGCGGTCGGGTTCGAACGCGGGTACTCCGGATGAGTAGCCGAGCACTCTAACCACTGAGCCGCCGAGGCTGGTAACCCGCTCGCTGGCCGTCGTGGAAGTCGCGTGCGCGAATAACGGATAACTAGCAGGCAGTCCAGATCAGGCGCGAACATTTTGACAGAGGCATTGTTCGGATGACAAGGTCGTCGTTATCACCACTGAGAATGCATGACAGGCGTCGACGATAAGTAAATTGAAGTTAAACGAGTTAGCTTGTCTATGTCTAGCTATCACGCATATTATCGGGTGTGTAATCGCCCTTGACTTATTGTGCCAAAGGTCGGACGGGACAGCTCTAAAAATCTAAAGACTCTTTATACTGGCGCCTCCACCATTCCTCATGGACCATTCAAACTTCAACAGCTGCACTGACCTCAGCAGCAGTGACCTACGACCCTTGATCTGCCGCTTTTCAGCCCATAAATGTCGTACGGAAAAAATAGTTTCGCCGTTTTATCGTTACAATGGCCTTTTTTAAACGAAATACTTAGTGCGAGCGCGCCCGGAGGAGTTTATAGTGCGGGAAACGACCTCCAGGCCTCGTATAATTGTTGTTGGTGTTCCTGTACATAGAGCAGTGTGAGAACGCCTGGGGCCGGGTGATTGTGAAGGATTTTGCACATAAGCACTCATTGGTTAGCGACCGATGATCAATTTCGGGTATTTATAGCACGCGGACGTTGATGCGACCTTTGAGGTTTATGATCACAAGTCAGGCATGTGGCATGTATCCTGCAGAGGCAAAGGGTTGACTAGGTCGCGTGATGGTCTAGAGGCTTCGCCAATCAGCTCTGAGCTTCCTTAAGAGAATGATGACGCTTGCTAACTTGCTTTGACACAATGAGAAAGCTTCGCATATTGCGCGATCTCAGTCTCTACAGTAAGCAAATTTGTCAGAAAAGTTGTGGATATTTATCGTGAGCAGAGCGGATTCTCACAACATGTCTACCATCAAGGAGCTCGATCGGTGGCTTCATTCTGTGTGTGCGCCCCGTAACACGATTTTCTCTTTTTCCTTATTCCAGGTCATGGTGTTCGTTCTTTATTGCTGTTTGCTTGATTGATCTCTGCAAAAACTTCTAAACATCGTTGGCCAGTATACTGCATGCCGGAGTCTGAGGGGTGTTTACCAGTTACAGTAGTTACGAGTTACAGTTTACTAACAGGCATTGATAAGTGCACGAGTCGCGGCTATGTTCGTTAATGCTCGCCTATGCCGACGCTTTGCGCACATGCAGTTGCTATGATCTTGCCAAAGACATCTGAATTCTCCAGTATTATAGCTTGCATAGCATTTGGTATATCGTATTCCTCGGCGCGAGTGCTACGAAGAAACATTGTGTTAAACCGCACTACTGTAATGCCCCAGATGGAGAATATCACTAAAGAAATAAATAAAACGCCTCGTACAGGTCCTGTAGAAAGCAGGATAAATAGTAGGGGATAATCTTTAGGGTAAAGGGCGCAGGTTGAGCGGTATAAAAGCACTCAACTTGATTTCCCCAGTTTCTGAACGTTTACACTTGTTGGCCGGATTCCGAAAAACACCTATGTTTTCAGAACCTATATCATTACCTCCTGATTGTTGCTGTCTCGCACTGAGCCAAGGGTGTTTGTGGAAATATGGGGTCAGAACAATACATTTCCCGTTATACAGCACAGTGTTTCTATTTCATACCATAGGTTATGACCGTGTCAGTTCATTTTCTGAACGTTGATTCACTGGTGGAAGGGAAATAAAATAAAAGACAGACCGTCTACAGCTGAACTCATTTTTGCTCTAATTGAAGAGCGATACTATATGAGATTCCCCTAGATAAGATTTGCCTTATCTGGAATACCAAGCCCCTTGAAGTGTGAGAAGTGTCGCCAACGCCACCTGGAACACAATGAAACAATGGGAGAAAAGAAAATAGTGCTCCGATAATGTCGCTTGAATTGGGGTTCAACGCAACCTGAAGAGCTCTTCAGGGCCCTAAGCTTGCACAGACGTCTGCAGATGCGTCACAACAGTTGCGCTATTCAATGGACTGCACTCCGTGCCGCCTCTTGCGAGTGTCACAAACCTTCCGTGTTATCTGACGCAAGATGCATGCTGGGTCAAGCGGTGTGTAACTAAGCCCCTACAGTGCGCGAAATGTAGGTACTTGACCCCGGCTTGCATATTATAAAGTTACGTTCTAATTCCAGTTTTTCTTCATTGCGTTACCACTAGATGCCCTATTGTGAGGAAAAGCCGGTGTTCGTCTATATGGGTTAGTGTGTAGAGTACGGTTCCCTGTTTAAATAAATAATTCAAAGCCTCCTTTACTTATAGCTGCGAACGGGATTCGAACTCGTGGAGGCTCGAACACATCACATTCGCTGTTCGCTAATTTAGACCGCTCAACCACTGTTGCAGCCTTACATCGCACGTTATAAGCTGCGAGCCCCTCGCGCTGTGGTTTCGATGCTGTTGTCTTCATATGTTCTCATGCGTGTGTAGGTCAGTCCAAACGTAAGAGCACGCAGGCAATAGCACGTGCGAGCTGAAGTTAGAACGTCGTCTGGGGAGAATGAAGCCGAAACGGCGACAGATTGATAACAATGAGCGTCAAATTTTCGCTGATATAAATGGACTCTGTTCAGTAACACAAAGCGCTCATGAAATGACAGCCCACACGCTAACGCATACCCCTGTGAATCAGTGATTTGCATTCATCACCCTTGCATTGATTCTTTTCGCTCGCTGTCATTGGCTTCAGCATGCCTCACCATCACTTTAGGCATCTGCACGTTAGCGCGGCGAATTGTTATACGTATACGGACCTAGTACTGAGAATGAAAGTGGATGCGCATATCAAACCCCAATCGCACCGGTGTGCAGGTCACCTCTAAACCGGTCACTTCCGGTCAACGCTGTAAAAGGCGTTTTTTTTTTAATGACGGCAAAAAAAAATTACAAAATGAGTTTGTCCACCAACTTGAACCCGTCACGGTGGCTCAGTGGTTAGAGCGCTCGGCTACTGATCCGGAGTTCCCGGGTTTGAACCCGACCGCGGCGGCTGCGTTTTTATGGAGGAAAAACGCTAAGGCGCCCGTGTGCTGTGCGATGTCAGTGCACGTTAAAGATCCCAAGGTGGTCGAAATTGTTCCGGAGCCCTCCACGACGGCACCTCTTCCTTTATGTAACTCCCTCCTTTATCCCTTCCCTTACGGCGTGGTTCAGGTGTCCAACGATATATGAGACAGGTACTGCGCCATTTCCTTTCCCCAAAAAACCAATTATTATTATCACCAACTTGAGTGAGGCCTAAGTTACTAATCTGCATTTTTAGCTTTCGTGGGTTGGGCCCTACGGCAGCTTACTTTATAATAAAAGCCGTTTCCTCCTCCTTGATGTGGACTCCTCTTTATATTTTTATTAAAAGGAGCGTGTTTCTCTCGGTGTCGAGCTTTTGCTATGGAGCTCCCGAGACTGCTCCCGATAGCCTAGGTGTGTAGGACTTTGATGGCGGCGCACCGTCAATGTGCTCAGATGCACGGGAGATGTACGCAGCTAGGTTTTCACGAAAGGAACTTGTGCCGATCGTGAGTGTCTTCCCGAGCCATCGGACAGGCGCTGAGCCGGAGAATGAACGTTCACTAAAAAACACCACAAATTTAGCCGGCTTCCAGTCTGGTAAATATAAAGGACCTAATTCCCAAGTTTCGATCGCAAAAGGACCCTCGGGGCAAGGCTTAGTGGGTGAGGTAATTGGACCCTCTAGGTTTTTTTCTTCCTTGGACAATACGGGAGAAGAACAGGAAACCTGGTTATAATTGGAGAGTAAAGTTCTCCTACAAGAGCATATAACCCGTAATGAACTCCACTGGTCTCTAGCGCTGAGTATGTTACTTTATAACGGTGCCTAACACTTCTCTACAGATTAGATGGGGCAGATTGCAGTTCCCCCTTATAAAACTTTCTTGATGTATAGGGCCAACTAAGCACAATCTGCTACTCTTGGCCACATGCAGTTTAGTTTGTTTTCGTAGCGTGGTTATACGGTTAAAACAGGTGGGCAGTGCGCTTTGTGTGCTTTACGGTGACGAGGTTCCAAGGGCTTAACAGCCCAAACGCTGGAAAGCGAAAGCTTCAAACAATTTCCGTTAACCAGAAGTCGGCCATCATATAGGCCTTCGACCCGGCCTACACATTCCCCACAAGGCATTCTACAATGCGAAGAAGTGTTGTGACTAGCGTGCTTTTCACCTATGCGGTGAAGCGAACGTCGTTAAAACACATACTTGTGAAATAACCGCTGCGGGTTCTCTTCTTCAGCTGTCCGTATTGGCTTCAGCATCAAGAGAACCAAGGTAAATTCTCTGAATAGGTCTGTTCCTGTCCTTTACGACATTCCCTTATTCGTCCGTGTTGGCGTTTTGCGCTTTCATGTCTTGCACGAATACGCACAAACAAGCCCAGTTGCAAGTACTTCGAAGCCATATTTCTTCTACATCGGGCTTTCTGTTGTGTGTTCAACCCTCGCCTTCCCATGTTCCCCTGTTCATCGCAAACATCATCACCTCAACGTGCCGGGCCAGACTACTTGGCTTTTTCCTGCGAAAAGGACTCGTACGTAGTGAAGTCACTGGCCTCTTCGGTCCTTTTAAACCAACCGTAGGCCACGCCAGACGTGTCTGCAAGATACTCCGGTCCGAACTGTGGTATCAAGTGAGGTTGCTTCAAGATCTTCTACGCGCCATGCACCCCACCAGAGTGGCTGGCGGCCGTCATACATCGAGAAAGCAAGAAGCTCGCAGCCCAGACAACTGAGCTTTAATGCTAGTGCTCCATGAACCAAGTGCAGCGCTCGTCGTGTTCCCTCACTCGTCCGTGTTGCCGTTTTGCGCTCTCATGACTTTCACGCTTACAAAATTATCATTTTCTAGGCTCTGAAGCTTAAGCGTGATGTAGGATGCACAGGCACGCATTGGCAAGGCTGACACATATAGTTGCTGTAAGCACATTCGGCCACGTGTTGGGCGCTCAATGTGCGTGTTGAAGACGCCTGCTACACACGTCGGCAGTACACAAAACGCAGGTTTTATTTTAAACCTCTATGTGATAGCATCAACCAAGGTTGCGCACGGCTATAACAAAGCAGCGTTTAAACCAAACAAAAAGAGGGCCCCTTCAACTTTGTTATTACCAAGTTGCACTCTACTTTTTTTTTAATATCGTGTTTGCTAGCTGACAAGGACAGCTATGAGGAATCTGATATGCTTGTGGGTTTAACGTACTGAAGCTACATGTGGGCTTATAGAATAAGTATAGCGGATAGCTCTGAATTAACTTTAGTCAGCTTGAGTCGTGACGTCGCAGAGTTGCTTTTGGATTTCGCATCTGTGAAAATGCGACCGCCAATTGCGCAATTCGAACAAGTACCCTTGGACTGTGCAGCTGGATGCCTCAGCGGTGAGCGCCTCAGGCGATCGCTATCGGCTTCTGCACGAGAAGTAACAAGAACGTGCACTATGAACTGTTCAAGCATTATCAATGTTCAACCGTTCGCCTATTGCAGGCGCGGCTTTTTCATTTCTGCAGCCAATACCATAGCAATGAGCTGTGGTTGTCACTTGTCAATAACTATTCCTACATGCTACAGTCTTCTTCGTCTTGACGCGCTGCAACGGTAGAATTACATTAGGCGTCAGCTTGTGGACAGTAATGCTGCGGGGTAAAATTTTGGGCTTGTCGGCCATGTTTCGATATCAGTGAAATACAAAAGACCTTGACTGCTGCGTGAAGACTGCCCCCGGTAAAGAATCTTAGGCGGTCTAACTTATACCGCAGCGCTCCACTTCAGCTTCTCTCATAGCCCATAGCTTTGGGACACCAAACTCTGTAGTAATTTGCCACGTTTCACTTCAAGCGTGTCCCCAGCTGACACAGCCAATGTTTACTTAGCAGGAATGAGAGCAAATTATCATTTTTTGCTCAATTAATGTCGCCTGTACGAAAAAAGAAGCTAAGGAAAAAATGTAATAGATGAAGCAGACGAAGGGTTTGTTCTGGACAGCGCTAGTCCTCGTCTTCTTCGTGGGGAAGCGCCGAGAGTCGGGCGGACCTCAGCACCCGGGCCATGACGAAGTCCGCGGCAGTGCTGCAGACCACTATCTCTTCAGACCACAGCGCCAAGTCCCGCCAAGCTTCCAGCTCGGGGTCCGTCCAGGTGGACCTCCCAGAGTCGAAGATCGGCTCGTAAGCTCCCAGTAGTCTATGTATCAGGTCGTGGAGGAAGACCACGTTCGTGTATGGATGGAAACGGGACGCGTTGGGCCTGCGAGGAAAAGAGACACGTGTCCCGCGTTCGAAAAAAGAACCATCTTCAATCAAGCCATGCCCGCAGCAGGACACACACCTCACTCGGTGATCTTCAGCCAGCTCTGTTCTCTGGCAACCGTGATCATTCAATTCCAACGCATTTCAGATATTCGACACTTCCCAAATTGATGGTCTGTTGGAATCTTCTTTTGAAGCCTACCTGACCATTGAACATCTCTTCATTGCATTACAATCTCTATTCTAACTTTGTTTTACTAATTATAAATCGGGCTTGGCCAGAACACGTACCGCAATATAAAATTAAGGCACACGTGACGGTTGGTTGGCTTTACTTCATTTTGGAGCGAAAGCTCCACTACGCTAGGTAAAGCAGATTTCGCCATGCGTTGCCGGTTGAACTTCAAGTGAGCCAGAGGTCAAGTGTGGCTATAGGTCTTACCATGTGTGGTCCACCGTGGTGTCGCACCACTTGACCTTTGGCCTTGCGATTCGCGTGTAGAGGGCGGTAGAATAGGCCGCACCGTTCAATGGGTGACCATCCTCTCACGATCAACTATTAATTTAACTGCCACCTGCCGGGATGGCAGGGTGGGCGCGTTGCCTATCCAGTGTGCGGAACGCAATCAACGTTACAGATGCCAAGCCGCGTCTACTTGCCCGATACACCACAGCTTTCGTTCTCTAACCAGGTTCAGCAGTAGTTAAACCGCAGCTAATTTTTTGTCATTTCAGGTAGGTCGATAGGTGATTGCTGCGCAAGAAGCAGAGTTCGCAAACTCCAATTGCTTTGCAGCTCAGTGTCGTAGTCTGTAGCCACTCAAGGCAGAGAGGTGTGGAAGACTGAAAATTGAAAGACTGAAAGGCTAGGGTGCTAGGGTTAGGGTTCGCGGTTCCCTCCTAAAAGCTGGCATGTGACACAGCGAGTGAATAAGAAGCCTCACTGCACCTGATGATACTGTTGATCAGAGCGAACCTGTCTCCAACCGCTCTCTTCTTGTCCTCCGCCAATTCGTCGAGGTCAGTGTATATGGGCATTGATCCTGCGTGAAAAGGGTGAGGCAATATTTTATCGCAGGCCATAACTAGAGCGCGGAAAAAGAGCACTTGTTCCACAAAGGCCCAAGCGTATTAAATACGACAGCGTGAGAGCTAAGAAGCTTCAAGTGGGGTCACCACATAGAAAAGTGCTTTCAGGCAAGATATGATGAGGTATTGCTACAAAGTTTACTGCAAGTAAGCTAAAGTTTCTTTTCAGGCATAACGGTGGGTAACATGTAGCAATCCGCATTCACCCTTCAAGTACAAGCGTTTTGCTCGCTAATGTATAGCTACAGCGGAATTAATTGTGCAAGGAGAGAGCACAGGCACAGAGCGCGAGTATCAACTTTATTTCACATATAAATGCAAAAAATTGATATCTGGCTAACACATCATGACCACTCAATGACTGAAATTGTTCACCCGATTGCATAACGCACAGTTAAGGAGAGGAGATCCTGAGGTGTTTCCACATCATGAGACAGCCTTTGCGAGATATGTAACGGGGTGTTCAGCCTATGTGAGACTTAAGAACACCAAGTGTTTGCTTCTGAGTTGTGCCTCTAGTGGGTCTACTGTACCATTCATAATAGTCCTAAATACCGGAAAAATCTGCACGAATATTGCTCCCGCATTGAAGAGGTTTTGAACGCTGGCGACGCACAATGAATCGCACAGCTTTGCACAGGAGCAAACCCAATGGGTTGTAAAATTTTAACAAAGGCTCTACATTACTATGTTATTGAAAAATAAATGCTGAATTCTTGGATCAGCTGAGAGGCTGAAAAGAAATTTTGTTTTTCCGCGCACGGTCAATTCTTTAAGCTTCATGCGATAATAATAATAATGGGTTTTTGGGGAAAGGAAATGGCGCAGTATCTGTCTCATATATCGTTGGACACCTGAACCGCGCCGTAAGGGAAGGAATAAAGGAGGGAGTGAAAAGAAAAAAGAAAAGAAGAAAGAGGTGCCGTATTGGAGGGCTCCGGAATAATTTCGACCACCTGGGGATCTTTAACGTGCACTGACATCGCACAGCACACGGGCGTCTTAGCGTTTTTCCTCCATAAAAAAAAAACCGCTAAGGCGCCTGTGTGCTGTGCGATGTCAGTGCACGTTAAAGATCCCCAAGTGGTCGAAATTATTCCGGAGCCTTCCACTACGGCACCTCTTATCATATCTTCATGCAAGCAGGTAGGTATTTTTATTTACCTGTATATCCTAGCGCAGCACAGACCAAATGATAAAAGTCTAACTGGCGTAAGTATAAGCTCGGCACCTTTTTGAGCCGAATGTGGGCTAACTTTCCTATAAGTTGAACAAACTAAAGCTCGATTCACAACTTATTTCCAG
Source organism: Amblyomma americanum (assembly GCA_030143305.2). Taxonomy (NCBI): domain Eukaryota; kingdom Metazoa; phylum Arthropoda; class Arachnida; order Ixodida; family Ixodidae; genus Amblyomma; species Amblyomma americanum. Next base: position 66,996 of record JARKHS020034625.1, read on the forward strand.
CCTAAGCTTTCGTCACAAGCCCCCACCCACCTGCGCCTGCGCAAAGCCTCGACGCGGCGAAGTCGACGACGGTCACCTTGAAGCCGTGCAGCTCGATGTACACGCTGTTGTTCATAATTCGGAACCGGGCCACACGACCACGTGCGGCCTTCACCAGCACGTGCCTCGCGGTCAGGGCGCGGTGCTCAAACTCGAGGTCTTCCTCAGCAACAGCAATTGTAAGAGCAAGCTGCTGGACCACGGATCGGAGCTGCAGGGTATTCTCGAACTGCGCGACGCGAACAAGAGACGAATGTGTGGGCAAGGCTAGTTCACTGGTGGCGAAAGGCCTTATGAATAGAGATACTACCCCCAAATCAAGCCTGAGAAAGGGCACCGCCATAAAATAAAAGCATCCGTCATCCGGAGCTGCTTATACATCTCACCAACCTATACCACTACCTGGAGTGTGGAATATTGAGCAAACTCAGCGAAAAGCACGGTATCTTTTAGGCCGGGATGTTGTCTGTGCTCGCATCTCTCGGTGAGGATACTCAAAGTGTGCTACATGTTTGTTCAAACTGACACTTGTTGCAAGTTCATCTGCTCCATATACAAGTTTTCTATGACCCAGAAGTGCATGCAACTAAATTAATACCTGGCGGCGTTTACAGCCATAAAAATATCCATGTACATACAAACAATACCACAGAATCCTTTTCGAAAACTAATTGGTACCTACGAATTATTACGCTATCGTATGAATTTAACACATTATCACCCATGCATGCGTCTGTTGTTCTAGACGACTGAAAGCTGCAGGTATTGGTGGCAACTTGGCTGGCAACTTACCCTCACTCTGAAAAGCTCTTCGCCCGCGAATGGCATGCAGAGGACAGCGTATGGGGGAAACAGCTTTCGTCCACCTGCGAACGTTTGTAACTTTAGTACCTTCAACGTGGAAGTCAGGGGATCGGTCACCTTGTCGAAAACACATAACACATAACACACTTATCGCACACAACTCTTTCTTTCGACCGCACAACACTTAGCTAGAAATGCCTTCCCTCCTAGAGCTTCGTGGAAAAATGGCTGCAGCTTGCTTTCGCGGGCCGATGACATCCACTTTGTACAGTCAAAAGGTACGGTCCTCCATCAGAATAGAAAATGGAAGTTTGTACTATTTGAGAATCCTGAAACAAATGAATTCGTCTCTTCATAACGCCACAAGGAAAACTCCGAAGCCTACGCCATACCTCAGACAACAGAAGTTGCAATTGAAGCCGTGCATCTCCGCCTCCCCTCTCCTCAACCCTATTAGCATACGGGCTTTCAAGCCAACTTTTCCCATTTTTTTTCATGGATGCCACACATTCTTGAGAACCAGTGTTCCGGGGCCTCTGTATACACACTTTTTCAAAAGTCACCAGGGAACAGGGTGAGCTGCTGAGCCTTGTAATGGGGTTCCCATAGCTGCGACAAACCCGACGATAAGAAACATATAAAGGAGAGGATGAGTTCATCCTTCCCGCCTGAGAGCATTAGTAGCTTAATGTGCAACGTAAATGCCCGACTATACAGTCGAAATGTACTCTGACCTGGGGACTTTAGACCAAGTGTGTGCCTTACAACTGATGACATACTTGAACAGCATTTTTCTAGTTGATCGCAATCGGAATGAAATTTTGGCTGCATATTACGTCGAAACGACTTATCTCTCATGCAACTAGCTTTCCAAGGCTACACGAACAAAAAAAAACTGAGTGCCTACCTTCTCTATAGATGTTGGAACCCTGCTTGTTCAGGTAGCTGGCACAGGAGTTTTCCAGCAACTCGAGATATCTCTCCCATGTGCAGTGCGCCCTATCAAAGAGATGCAAAAGAAAAACAAATACAAGAAAAGAAATGAAATTTCTGCCGGTCGAGGCGGGAAGTATTAAGTGGTAGCTGTGATGCATGGTTCATGCATCATGCTGGACAATGTGGCAATTCATGTATTGCAGCCAACTTGCAGACGCAGATACTACACTGAACAAGGATAGCGGGTTTCCTTTCCTGAGTTTTCGGAGTCGGCAAATTCGGCAGAACAAATGAATTTCCGATACTGTGATACCACCAACCCTGCATCTGCATCACAACACCCACTCTAAGGCTATCCTGTTTCGCGTCACTATAGTGAACATCACCACCAATGCCATAAGCCTAAATCCATCCACAAAATGGCATCATTCCTCTGTCATTGATCTCCAGTTAATACGCTATTGTGGAGCTATGGCCATCCTATCCCCTTAATGTTCCCAGTTTCTTCCGACCACTTCATTCTCTGCCGAGCAGTGCTAAGCTCGCGCTCTCTTAACAATCGGCTCCGTCAGCCTAGGGTACCACCAGTTACTGTCTCTTCACATTACATGTCCTTCTGTCCATTTGTTCCTGTTCATTTCACGTGGACATACCAGGCGTTTTTCAGAGCGCTCAGTCCCCAGAACTGTTCACCACGGGCTAAGTATCTTTTAGGGAAAGAGGTGAGCTAAGAAGTTTTCAGCTGTTAAATAATACTCTTCCAGTGTTAGCGGCACTCATCCGCAGAAATACCCCGTGCAGTAATCATTGCAAGATTAGGGAACCTAAATGCTACCTCAGGAACAATCTTGCCATCATGGGCACCTGCCGCAGTGGCCGGGTGCCTTTGTCGTTTTGCTGCTGATTCCAATGCAGGAGACTTATTATGGCCTGCACCAGCCGCCTTTCGTTGGAGGCGAAATGCAAAATCGAATGCTTTCTCTGCGATGTCAGTGCATGCTAAACCACCCAAGATGGTGTAAATTAACCCGCAGCCCTCCGCTATGGGGTCCTTCATAAACCATGTGTCTCTTCGGCGCCTCAACTGTACATGCAGTCGGTTAACCCACGTTACTGAGACTGAATGCTGTACACTTACTTGTGAAGGTGAGAAAACCCCGATGTTTGGTTTGCTGTTCCCATGGCGAGCGCCTTCAGCAACCTTTCAAGAGAAAGAGAAGGAGTGAAGACAACTTCATCGTATGACGCTGGATGCATCATGTGAGTATCGTGCTCCGTTTTAACATTGGAGCCATTGTTCGAAAGGTCCTTCATTGCGACAAAAAAAAAAAACTTTGTTTACTCTTTCTCGCGCCAACTTTTCCATGCAATTGTGCGCTAGCACCAGAGCCCAAATACGCTATTTATTCCTACGCAGCTGAATACAGTCGCCGCTTGCAGGTATTTTCATCTTAAAACATAGTATAATGAGAATAGTAAATATGTAACAGGTAGTAACTGTCAACTTTCAACGGTGAAAGTAAAATAAAAAAAGTTTTCTTGATCACAACAAACCTAAGCATACCTAGATACAAGGACCTTCAATAGAGGGCGCCAGCTGCTGCAGCGACGGAATGCAGTTACGGCGGTGAGAGCAATCCGCCAACCGGCCAGGCGCACCGTCCTGGAGCCGGACTGCTTACCTGGCAGAATGACGGGGTTACGTACGCTCCACCCCTGTAGCCTTGCCTTCATTGTCAAGAAAAGCTGTCGCCATGTATATAGATGTCTCTGTGGCTATATGTTTTTGGCTATAACTGCCAGAATGCTCTGCTTGCACCACACGTTTACTGGCTGCTAGTCAGAATAGTGCTAAACTTTGCATGGAACTTTCTTACGCTAAAGCATAGGGAGTTCGTTGAGGCACTTTGTGTTGACTCATGTCACGCCCTAGTCACAAAATAAATAGAAAACATCACAGCCAAGAGGAGGATTTAAACCCGCATCGTGCGAACAGATACGCCCCCCAACCCACTTTCCTTGATAACAGAGCACCATATCACGATGCACGAGCGCCCAAATAACGCTTGCCTTTATAGAATGAGTCATGTGCAAAACTCATCGCGCTTGAAATGCGCTCCTTAGTCACGGATACTCAGAGATGCTCGTTAAAAAATAGTGACTCATATTTACTACACAAGCCATTCTACAGCAGTCACGTAAACATCTTAGAGATAAAGGGCTCATGTACCGAATAAGAACTGTGCTGTCATGGTGAACCATCACCTTCCCACGTTCTCGGTGTAATGGCACCAGATAATCGTAACGGCACTTAGCGGCATATCTATTCGTTGTCGTGGAGACGTCTATGTAACAGCGCTTCAAAGTAATAGTTTACAGCAAAACTCTCACAGTAACATGAGAATGCGCCGGCGACGGACTGAAGAAGCTGATTAAACGATGTAGTTCCGCGTGCCTATTCATCGTTGACTAGATCGCGGCGTCGATGTTGTGAAAAGGGCCAATACACCACTGGTCTTACCAGTCCGGTCAGTGCCGCCGCCCTTAAGGCTCTGCTAGCACTTCGAGACTGGCATGCAGGAGTGGTGTCATTATTTCAGGAAGCCCGCGAAATACGCACCTAGACGCAAGGTGAAATACATTGATAGCTACGTCCTCTTACGCATGACTGCCTCGAATGCGCAGCTTTATCACGACTAACGAAGTATTAATGCGAAAGCATTTCTTGCCTCATGAGTGGCGTGTACGGAATTTGTCACCACGGGCTGTGGACACAGCGTGTCTTCATGAAATGTCGATCATCCGGTAAGAGTGCAATTATGATTTGTAATGATTAATAACAATTTCATGGAAGGTATAAGTGATAGAATTACTAACTAAAAACCATTTAAATAAGAATTCAAATAATTTAGTTAAATAATCCGAGTAATTCATGATATTGGTGGATTAGAAGTAATCACTAGAGAATTGAGAAAACAATAAAATAATAATCAAGTAATCGATTATTATTAGAAGTAATTAATAATTGAAGGTATGCAATAAATATGTATTACATTGATCGAATAATTGAATTATTGCTATTTTTAAATTTTAACCAAGTAATTGTTAATTGTACAGTATTATTTATTTGATCGAGCAATTACGTAATTAAATAAGTAATATCAATGATTATTACAATAGTAAGTAACAGAGAAGGCAACGGAACTCGAAAGATGAGAAGACTTAAGTGCACCTTCAATTTTTTTCACACCGACAGTGGGATTCGACATCTTTTGCTCCTTGAGCTTCATTTTTTTTCCTGCCTTTTCCTACTAAATGCAGTGGCAAGTGCATCACCGGCGCTAAAATGTGAAGCCTCTGACAGAGCTTTAACCGATGTGACAGCCGCTAAGAGAATCTTCACGGCGTCTTATTTAGTGCTCCTTTTATGAAAGCTCTCAAGCTCTCGGCAGTTTCTGGACAACTTAACAAGTTGGTGACGTAGAGCGCGGTAGTCCTCGTTCAGTGCACGCTCTTTCATGTGGATTGAGCGTGATATAAATTTGAACTCCGCATATTTTGAATAAATTTTGGATCCCCCTTCGATTTCGAAAAATTCTGAATCCGCTTGAGACATTCTAAAGGAAAGTGACACTGCCGTGGGGCGCTAAGCTGCACCTCTATTTGTCTGAATCGAAGAGGTCAACTTCGGTGACCAACATAAGAGAAATTATGCGTGGAAGACATCGACCACTTTCTGAAATTACTTTATTCGGCCGGTTAGGTTTAACCCACGGGAAAAATAGCAGGGAAGAGTAGACTCTTGAGAACACAAAAAGGTCAGCACACGGCGACAAAAGAGTAGACTGAACAACGTTTCGACTGGATGACTTGCCGTTGGCGAAGACCCCTCGTCTTGCCACAGCACAGGTCAGCGGGCTGTTTTCCTCTGACCCCTTGTTGAAGCTTGTATTGTAATCCTAGCTGGCACACAAAGGGGCACATTTCGGTCGGGCAGCCCAATAGACTCACCAGCTGGTGTTTATCTCGTTGCAGAGGCACCGCACGTGGCGCGCGATGTAGCTGCAGTCGAAGACCTTGAGCACCATCGGTGCACAGCGGACACCGGACACTCGGAAGATGTCAGCGTGCTCGCTCTCGTGGAGCTTCACGCAGGTCTCAACACCGCTGCACAGTGGCACCAAGGCATATATCTTCGTCCTTCATACAGAGCAAACTTTCGCGGAAGCTAGCGCCATGACCTGCCAAAGGTACGAAGCCAATATACTCAAGATATCATTCAGGTGGCAATAGAGGAAGCCAGAGCTGGATTCAGCCAATTAGAGATCGAATGATTAAAGCAGCCCGGCCGTTAGATTTCTCCGGCACTTGCTCGTACCCGTGACATCACCCGTCCCGGTGGCCTTGTGTGCGGCAGCGAAGGTTTTCTGTCATCAAGGGCAGTTACTAAACGCGAAGAATAATGAGTTTATTAAGAATCCGGGTGGAGGTTCGCTAATGTCAGCTGCTTTTCCTTCCTATTCTGGTGCTGCCGGTCGTGAGTTAATGTACAAAACTGGCATCGTGTGCAGCGGCATAATTATGCAATAAGTTAACGATCGCGAGTGATTGTCCGATGTTTGATGTTCTGCAATTCGATGAAGACTTATTCAGAAAACTGGCCTTGGTAAGCTGATCTGCGACACATGCCCTGCGAGCCCTGCCCGACTCAAGCCCATCGTAGCGGAGCCGACTCCTTGGGCTCTCGAGCAAGTACCCTGCACAAGGAATCCCGCTTAATACTGCACATTTCTGGCTCAGTCTTTATGCAGTGAGCCAAAGCATTTCTGTAGAATCCCTTAAGTTCAGAAGCAATGCTGGCATCAGGGAAGCGTCAGACATACATTCTCACGAGAAACTTTCATCTTCCTTGAAACCCGGCCTATCTGTATAAAGAATTTGCTCCACCTCATCACCCAGCTAAAGCGTGAAGTGCTTTCTCGTTGACGAACACTCGCAAGCATTTTGGTTACTCAGGAGCAGTAGTTAACCTACTTCAGCTCGTCTGAGGAAATTTGGGTCCACATTGATCGTTGTCATGATTGTTAACCTAGGCGCACAATCAGCAGCGTCTTAGGCGTGGAGTGTTTCCCTTAGAGACCTATTCGGGACGCTCAAATGGTCATGGGCTGATTTAGCTGGTTATTTAATCTGCAAAATAGCTCCATTTCATAACGACACAAAACGGTTAGACGAGAAAAGTGATGTAACCATGAACACTACTTGTGCTTTTGTTTTGCTGTCGCCGCGCTGCCAAAGTAATTTCTCCAATTCGCCCAATTTGCCATCTTGTAAGCAGTTTGATTTGTAGCTGGTGGTCAGATCAATAGTTGTTGAACATTGGTGGTTATGATGCTAGTCGCGCCCTAACTTCACTGAGAATAAAACGTAGTCCAATCAAGGGTTTCTTGAATTTCCGCCACCACTCTTCAAGCGCGAGTTTCGTTGGCTGCTATCATTTGGCGGCAGCAGTATGCGCATGAACTATGCCACGCTTTCGACTTATAATATATCACGCTTAGAGGGACACTAAATGAAAAATTCAAACTATGCAAGATGATAGATAATTCTCCGGGAACGCTACCGATGACTTTTCTATCGCGAAAGGCGACTGCGTTGCTGAGAAAACAGCAAATGAAAATTCCGAAACGCTTCCACGTTCGAAGCACCTCCAAAAAGAAACTACCAAGAAGTTATTTTTATGCCGTCCTCTAAAGACCGCAAACGCGGCCGGAAATCAAACAGAAAAATTAATCACTGGCCACTGCGGCAAAGTGGAACTGCAGGTCACCTCCCCCCCCCCCCCCTTCCTCCTCGAACTATTTCTAATGGGGCTCTTCGCTGCATCACGTGCGTCTGCGTCACGATGCGACGTGCGCATACGGTAGAAATAGGCTCCGTTGCTGCGAAGGAAAATTACATGAAGTTACCGCGAGCAGCCGGAGACTGCAGAACAAACTGCTGATCGTGCTGATGCATGTATACATCGGCGACAATAACGCGAGCATGTGTTCTTGGGTGCATGCATTGTTTGCTGTCGTGAAGTGTACACGCAAGCTTCGAGGGATACTCAATAACATGCGAGCAGCAGCCGTGCTCTAACGTATTTTATTCAACATCACTTCTGAGTGAAATACTACACGCGTATTTCTCATCAAGCAGCGCGCAGTACTGTCGATGGTTGCATGTTTGTTGAATAACTATGCAGTATGATTGCAGAGAACGCTTGTGCATTCACTTGCTGTGGAAGTTGTGACTTTCTACGTTTGTGAATTGCTTCCTGTCAGTTGTAAGCGAAAACGAACCAAAGTACGCAGCGCCCAACTGCAGTCTGCCGCCTGCTGGCTGTAGCGGTCGGAAGGGGATTAACGCACAATCATGACGAACACGCGTCAGCTGGTTCAACGTTTCTCACGCGGAAAATCCTGACTTGCGTGCCGGCGTCTCACAGTACTGCGTACTACATGATAACCAGCACTGGAAAACTTTTTTCTTTAATGAGCCAAATAAGAGGTGATGGTGCATGCATATGGTGCTTCTCGGGTATTTTTCAGCACATCTAAAAGCATATCCGCTTTTCCACTGCGCAGAAAACGTGGAAGTCCACACACTTGTGTAGCGCTTCACACGCGGTTGATGTGCATGCATGCCCGTAAAAGCATGAGCACGTACTAAAGGTAAAAAAATAAACACTGGAATTTCATAACGCCGCAGCCTATGCAAAGTAGTGAGTTCGGCGGCTGAAGGGGGAATCAAACCGCTTCACAGGCCGCGTGTCTAGCACACACAGCGCGAATGCGTTGAGAGGGAGTGGTTCTGAACTTGCTGCGTAAACGGCTACTCGCTGTCCGAGTGCACAGAATATGAAGCGAAAGACTCAGCGCTCGTGTTTGCGATTAACCTTTCTCTCCGTCATCTTTTTGTGTTGTTTTGATTACGAGACTCTTCGTACGGCCGGTTAAGCTCACCGCGCTGCTTCTATCGTATTTCGACGGTAATTCCCCATCGAGACGGCGAAATAGTGTTGTTCTCAAAAAGTTCACGAATACGTCACTCGTCGCCGCTGCTCGAACATTTAAGTAGCAGCCCCACGTGCACCTCATTTTTACTCAATTTTTTGGTTTACAAAGATTATGAGTTGTAACATGACTTATCAGCTAACCCCAAAGTTATCAATCCAGCCTGGATTAGTATCCCTTTTTAGTGTCCCATTAATGTAAATGTTTGCGGTGTCTGAAATATAAAGAATGAAAACCTTTTGCTCCGCCACATATTTACATGCAAGAACCACCCATAATAAAGAAAGTGGTTTAAGCGATTATGGCCAGGTTAACGTCAGAAATACGTTTCTGTTTCTATCGTAGTTTCAAACGGTTCAGTTGCGGGCATAAGTCATTGCTTTCTTGCGCCACAGCACACTAAGTTTCGCTACAGCACACGACGTTTCGCTAGAGCGCGAAAACTAATGCCAAACCTAACAAAGAAAAAGTACCTCAATAACTTGGTTGCTTTTGAAAGTATGCGTTAGAAAGGGTAGACGAATGCGATCATCAGGAACACTTTTTTACATTGCTGAACTAGTTTTTGTTTTGAGTTTAGACTTTCGACATTTCCAACAAGAGAGGCTTGACTAAATCTATTCTGTTTTACTATAGCGTATAGTTTTCAATGCATTCTTCACAAGAGATTATGACGACATATTAGGGACAAACTTTCAATGGAAAGTGGAAGGGAGGATGGCAGCAAGGCATAGCTAAATCCATTTCATGCTCTTAAAGATAGAACAGCAAGCCTTCTTGCTGTGGCCACTGTATGGATATCCCTGGACAGACAGTTTGAGAAGCACGTATCGCAAACAAAAAAGCAGGGACCGCCTCCGCTGTAGTTATTACTACTAGAAAGTAAGCTAGGTTCTGTACGAGCAGCGACAAACAATCTTGTGTCTTTGGGGTCTTTCCTGGCCGCAACACGCGCTGCGATTTTCACACTTGATCCTTCAGCCCTGGTACATCTTGCGCATGCGCTTAATGAAACTGATGTTATCACTTAGCTTTAAATATTGTTTCTTTCGATTTATTATGCATCTGTAACCATACGAGATGTGTCTGGTTTCTACAATCGCTACTCATTCCCGGTTGTGTCGACTTTGTGTCTCTGTGAGTGCACTCTTAGCTGTCTCAAAAAAGGGCGACTGCCCGAACTTCTTCAAGCCCTTTGCCCTCTTAACCAACTCACAGTTCCTGCAGGATCTCGGAGAAGGCGACAGCCTCCGGCTGCCTGCAGGCCTTCAGCAGCTGGTCGAACACGTCCTGCGAATGACGGGGTGCCCGAAGCGGCTCTACCGGCGAAACGAAGCACGGGGCGACAGCAGCTGCCGCGGCGCACCAAGCGTTTTGTTGGTGCTGGTCGAAAGAACAGGCACCGAGAACCTCTTCCGATGGGCACTTGTTCTCAGGCAAAGCCAAGTAGCCAGTGTCCTCCGAGAGACCGCTGTTGTTCACATGCGACAACTCTGCGACAGTGTATCGGGAACACCTTGAGTTCACCAAACAGTTACACATTGTTGACAGCCAACGATGGAGTAGATTTCAATTACAGAGCTATTATCGTTACTATTCACTTGGCTAATAAAAAAAACTGATGCGTAATGATACAAATTAATATTTTAAATTGTTAAACGGGCAAAGCAAACTAGACGAACAACTTCCTTCAGTGGGCCAGCGCGCATGAAGTCACATTTGAATCCGACAGATGCTCAGCTCTGAAGTCTCGAAACCAATGCCTTTCGTAATATTTGAAGACGATTCAGTTAAGGACTAAACACATTTAGTACCCGCTTTCGGCAAACTCAGGCGAACATCTTCAATAACTGCTGCGAATATGACTGTCCGAAAAATGGTTATCGCCCAAGGCTACTGAGCCTGAAAGCCTTGGCGTAATTATGGCCGCGGCGGCCGCATCTGTAGACAGGAGAAGAAATAGAAAACGTGTCTGCGTGCTCTGCGATGTCAGTGCGCGTCAAGAAAACCCATGTGATTTAAATTATTCCGGAGCCCCTCGCTCAACGTCCGCGATAGGCTGTGTCTTCTTATGACTGAGAAAATAATTAGATGATTTAGCTTGTTTAGGATAAATGTGATACTGGTGCGCCAGCACAAGTCGTTGAGGTTTGTTCAACTTCGAGCAAAGGTCGGAGAAATCAGTGAGTAAGGGGTTCAGCGCTAGCGCTTTCAAACTGGAGGCCACACTTAAACTCCGCCGTTTGGGCATGAAGCGATAGCGGTAATGGGTTAATACTCATATATTTGCAATTGGTCGTTCTCTAATTTACATTCATAGATCGCTGCGAGTACTCATACCTCTCCTAGCGCAGTGGTACAGTGGTTAAGCGATGCGATAGTGCCCTGCGATGACAGGTGCTGCCACCGATGGGGTTGTGCGACCCGGGTTGGCCTTCCCGAGCAATCTCCAGTAACTGCCACCTGCCACAGTGGTGAGTTTTCTCACAATCTTAAGGTCGGGTTGTGATGATAATAATAATAATTGGTTTTTGGGGAGAAAGGAAATGGCGCAGTATCTGTCTCATATATCGTTGGACACCTGAACCGCGCCGTAAGGGAAGGGATAAAGGAGGGAGTTAAAGAAGAAAGGAAGAGAGAGGTGCCGTAGTGGAGGGCTCCGGAATAATTTCGACCACCTGGGGATCTTCAACGTGCACTGACATCGCACAGCACACGGGCGCCTTAGCGTTTTTCCTCCATAAAAACGCAGCCGCCGCGATCGGGTTCGAACCCGGGAACTCCGGATCAGTAGTCGAGCGCCCTAACCACTGAGCCACCGCGGCGGGTCGGGTTGTGATGGCTGCATAACGTCACGTGACCTAGGGTGCCCCCTAGGTTGCTTACGCGGGGATTTTCTCCTCACACGAGGGTACCGACGAGGGTACCGAGGGCGACGCCAGATTTTCTGCACAACTAGAACCTTAACGTTATGGCGTTAAAACTGTCTCGAACTGTCACAACTGCGATCGCTCTTAAACTCATCCCGATCGCATTGTCTCAGCCGGCAAATCCTGGCACACTACTCCCCCCGCCCTCCCCCGTAACCCTAAAGGCCATAAGGATGCCTCGTTAAACTGACTGAAAATGGTAGAATCTCAGCAGGGAACATTCGAAATCATATGTGACCTATTTTTGGTTAACAACGTGCACGATTAACACTAGTCTCCAGTGAAGAAACTTTTGTTAATACGCATAACCAAAGGCGACACCAAAAAGGTGTCGTTCTTCAGCACGAAGAAAGTCCCTCACAAAGATGCCGACGTAAAAAGTCGCATTTTATTTAACTATCTTTTTGGCATCAAATAGCATTATCCGCTTATACAACATTTAATTCAGGATGAACAAAGTTTGCATGTATTACAAGGTATGTTGTTGAACTGTTTCAGTGAGCTAAGGAAGTTGGACTGAGGGGATCAGGGAAGCAAAAACACCAGGCATAGAGTGCGGCAGAACATGAAGATTCGTTTGATTTCCTTTGCGTTTAATTACCTGCACACTTCTAAATTATTTGCCTAAGTACAACAGCGTAACGTTTTCCTGATGCTAGAAGATCATCTAGCTAAAATTAAATCAGCGAATGAA
>JARKHS020034626.1:0-30071 GCA_030143305.2 Amblyomma americanum
GAATGGCGCACGGTAGCCCAGATTGCGCGAAGAGGAAAGCGGAGGAGAAGGATACGGTGGCAGCCTCGATGCAAGCCTTCGTTTGTTAGTGGCGAGCGGGTCCTCCGAGATGGCGCCAGAATGTCGCGCGCTGTAGAACTACTACATAAGTACCTAGAGTTGCACATAGGTCTGGCAAGTTACTGTAGAAAGGATCCAAGATATGCGGCAAAGCCGCAGAGCGAGACAAGCTTTCCAAGCCTTTTACTCGGTATAACTATATAAATCAGCTGCGTCCACGGAAAGATTTGGGGAATATTGCCGAAGGTAATCGCTCGATGATTTCCCCGTGCGAGTTGCGCCGTATAGCGTCGCCCGCAGACTCACAGTGTGGCTTTGCCACATAACTTGGATGATTTTAGCGGAAACTCTGCAGATTTACGCGTAACTTTCGCCGTTAGCGGGCCGCCGTCCGGCCACAAATATTTCAACACCTACTCTCAAATTTTGCATTATCGAGCGTCGTAATCGTCGGCCAACTTTTTTATATACTCACAGATCTTTCTTTTGGCAGTATGAGCGATACACCGATGTGGTCTGGGTAGGTACGTGTATGTACGACAAAGTGGGAATTATCGCGATGTTAGAAATTAAACTTCTCAAGAGCGGAAATGCAAAGGGGTATAGACACCTAATTTTGGTACGCGGATGAGATTAGGAAGTTGGCAGGGATGCGGTGGTCGCCGCTGCCAAATGACAGGGTTAATTGGAGAGACATGAGGAAGAGCTTTTCCCTGTAGTTGGTGTAGTTAGGCTGATGGTGGTGGTGATGATGACGAATAAATTTTTAAAAAGCATGGCTTCAGTGCGCAACAGCATACAGCTTCAAAATTTTAATTTGCACCGTGATTTGAAACATGGAACGTTAAAGAAGTATAGAAGTCAAGCTTTTGGGTGCGTTTTTATTGTTATATTTTTGTAATGATGTGTAAAACATTATTATACATGGATTTCTATGTGGCATTCTCCTACGACGAGAAAATGTCTATAATCAGTTTTTTTCTCGAGGTGTTTCGATATCGGTTTCAAAAGCCGAGCGATGACCGTGATACAGTGAATTACAATCACTGTAACTGTGACGTCAGCGTGTGCTGATAGCTCGCGTGAGGCATGGAAAAAAATTCCGAGATAATCGCTGCTTTGTCGTTTTAATACGTTACAAAGCTAAAACCAGCCTTCCTCAAGAAACGGAATGACAACGATTGTAGACGCAGCGATTATATTGCAGTTTTTTCAATGCCACGCGTGACTTGTAAACGCACACTGGCGTTCCTCATCCGGCTGTTGAAACCGAAACTGAAACAGCACGAGAAATATATGCAGTTATAAATTATTTAGCGGTCGTAGTAGAGTACCATGTTGTAATCCATGTATGATAATGCCTTAGGCGTCATTACAAACAAGAACACACACCAAAAAATTAGGTGCCTATACTCATTTAATAAATTGAACGCTCTACCACATAGAACTACTACTACCAACACCACGATCAAGTAGCTCTACCACGATCCAGTAGCTTCAACTTCGAGAAGGCGTTGTAGTGGCAAGAGCGAAGCGGGTTTCAGTGGGAGGCGCTGAAGCAAAAAAAGCGGTTGGCCGCGCACGGCGCTGCCGTCGAACACCGGAGGGGAAAAGCTGGCCGTCTGCTTTGCTGCGTCGTTCCTTTCAGCCATTTCGAGCGTTGTCGTCGGGTAAGGGTTGGGATAATAACCGCGTTGGGATAATAAAAGCGGGTAAGCGCGTCCCTCGGAGACATAAACACATGCAAAAAGTCCACAAAACGCAGGTACTACTCCACACCCAGCCGACCGCGAACATTAAATTTCTCCTGAGTGGGGCACCCTGAGGAAGAACCAAAGGCACATAGAGCGGAAAACCACCTGGGGCTGGGAAAGTGCACTGCCAGAGCAATTAGACGGCCAGTGAGCGCGGGTAAAGTTGACGATCAAGCACTGAAGCTCGAGGAGGAGGTGAAAGAAGATAGGCCAAATGAAATGGATCGAGGTGAAACTACTCGGCAATAGCACAAAACGACGGTAAAGCAAGAATGAAAGGGTGTGGATGAAGTGTAAAAGGAACTAACGGAGGTGTTGGAGAAGATAAAGTGAAACGTCTTGATCGGTTTTATGGGGTTCATTATGGGGTTTAACATCGTAACCTGAGTCGCTATTGAAACAAGTGACTCGGGTTACGAACGACGCCGTAGTCACTGTGGAGAATTTCGAACCCCTGGGGTACGTTCTTTAATGTGCACTGGCATCGGACAGTACACGCTTGCCTTTATAGCACTTCGCCTCCATCTAAATGCAACCGCTGTGGCCGAGATCCAACCCGAATCTTTTGGGCCAGCAGCCGAGCGCGCACTACAACCATTGATCAGTCATCAGGAGGCAAAAGAAAAGGGAAGCGCGCAATAAATACAATAAAGCAAGTGCTCATTAAGCAGGAAAAAGAAGGCAATAAGTAAAACTATGGGAAGAGACAAAGAGTTTAGAGACCTACGTCCGCCGACGCGGACAGAAACCACATCTCCCTTTCTGTGAGAATGAGAGAGGGCTCGCGGATGCAGCAGAAGTAATTTGAAAGGTTTCAGTTATTTCTTTTGTAAGGCAGCCACTATTCGGGATCACTGAGCAGCTCTCAAAGACTGGCAGACAGCCGCAGTCCCTACAGTGACTCCATTTAAGGCGTCCGCCACGGTCCCTTAGAATCACTCTTTCCATCGCTTGAGCACCAGTACGAAGTGGAAACGAGGCAGTTTTCTGCATAAATGTATGATGTGAACATAACAGCTGCTATTTTATTAGTGAATATGTCCCATCTGAGAATGTACGTCAAAGCCCGAAATTAATGTTCTATTAAAAGCGGAAGTTCGGTGCGTTGTTAACTGCATCAAAATTAGCATTTCATAATTATAACATTGCATTTATTTGGCTTGTGGTTACGTTAACGTTACACTTAAATTTGGAAAACAGTCATTTCTAAGATTGGGCAGGAGCGACATGGAACTCAATTATAAGGTCTGCATTAATATGAAAAACAAAGCTTTGAGAAGCGGGTATTCGAAGAACCAGCAACAGTATGGGTCGGCCATTATAATTAATGGCGCAACCAATTTAAGTGAACTTGAAAAAAGAATAAGCACTGACAGCATGGGTAGAAATTCGCGCACTATAAGGCGATTTGCATGAATGCTTGAATGGCCTTCATTAAATAGTGGGAGCCGTGATCCCATGCAGCTGATGCTACATCCACCCGTTCCATCAGCCATAAAATGTCCAACTATGGAAGGGTAGCTGTAAAATCTCCCAGTAGCGTTATAAGAACGCCTTGAGCGCATGATATTTTAAAATCATTATAAAATTTTCACTAACAAAGCTACAGTCAGAGCGGTGGTGAATTATTGCATAGGAAAAAAAAATCAAGGATCCGGTGTCATGTGTTCTGAACCTCAACGAGTGAGCGAAACAATAAAAGGCACTTGCGTACTCATCGTTCAAGCGATATCCTATTTCGTGTGGAAGATATTCCACCTGACCTTCTTGAAAAAAAAATAATGAAACAAAGCCCCGGAAACACCAAGATTGGTAGTTGCATTTTTTTCAAATAGAACAAACTCGCAGCCAAAAGTTGTAGGTTATGGTTTTACCATTCCAAGGGCTGCCCAGGATTTCCTAGGGGGTGGCGTAGGTCGAAGGGGGAGCTAACTTTTGGGCATTGTTCCTCTTCAAGACAAACTAAAAAGAACAAATTGCGGCATTGAGACAGCGATACATTGGTTTCACATAACGCAACTCAGAGATTAAGCCGCTTAGGTGCTTGCGAGCGAACAAATCAATTCCTCCGGTGACAGAAACGAGCGCCAGACAAATTTTCGAGGTAGCGGCTGGCATCCCTTGCCTCCCGTTGGCGCCGTTGTTATCGTCGCAATGCAAAGCCATAGTGCAACATAAAGACCGTGCGAAGAGTTATGTCATGCCGAAGGCATGTCCGGCACCCTCTCAAGATTCCACGTATTCTTTTTGCGCCTTCTCGACGGAAATTAAAACACTAAAGAATGATTGGTTCCTCAAAAACGGAAAACTAAAGTTCCAGTTTTTCCTTTACCAGGAATCGAGGAATGAGCGGGAGCGTCATCACTAGTCATGGTGCTCTCAACCAGTAGGATTAAGCGGTCTGTGGTGCTTGGTACTCTTGGACTTCTTGGGAGCGAGAGCTCCACTACGCCTTGATGTGTCAATGTCATCGGGTGTTGCAATTTGACCTTCAGCACGAGGTGCGACGGAGGTGTGGCTGTGACGTCAGATCACGTGATTCGCCGCTGCTCCGACCGCCGCCTCTCCAGATGTGGTCATGTGATTATGCACGTGTTAAGGAAGCGACGCCGCTCTCGCGTGCAGTTTCGCCATGGATGAGAGCGCGGCTGACAGTGAGCCTGAAACGCCGGCGGGGAGTTTCAAGCTTCTACCGAAGAGTAGCCAAGTGTAACGGAGCCTTTGCTTTGTTTAACTAGGTTTAGAAGAGTTAAACCACTGCCAATTTTTCCGGCTGTGATTACTGTTTGTGAACCCGACTGTATTGTTAACCTTGTCACGCACTTTTGCTGATAACACATATTGCTTTTTCCATTGGAAAACATCAATGTGCACTCATTCTGTTTGTAATTCTGCTCGTTATCGGTTTGAACATTGACCTTTTCGGAATAAATCATATTAGAGTTGCGTATCGTGCGATGTCATTGCACGTTAAAGTACCCCACATGGTCGAAATTTCCGGAGCCCATCACAACGGCGCCTCTCATATCCTGAGTCACATCGGTATGTTAAACCTCCTTAAACCAATGAACCATGAACAATTTCTAGCATCCGTAAATTTGGGATGTCTTCCCTTGTAAGCTCATTTATACAAATCATTATTTCACTCATTCAAAGTTTGGAGATGTTGCTATGCACACACGCGTAAGAAATGGATATTCTGTCCGGGTAACTATAGTATATATAACTACTATATCTGAGGGCGCATAGAACGCCTGTAGAAATACTAAAACAGAGCTTGTCTTAAAATCACGTCTTGAGCTTTCCACATCCTTCACAGTGACAAAGTGTGCCTTGAAGACTTCACTACAGGAAATAGCGTGTGTTCAAAAAGAGCACTAAATGTTTGCCATATATTTGCAGCTCTTCTGCACAACTTTCGACATTTCAGCACAGGGAAATTTTTCCTGCCAAAATGAATGTTGTATGTCGCCGCTCATTTTGCACCAGCTGTTTCTGGCGCAAAGTGTGCTGTGTTGAACTAATTAAAACCTTGTCGATGGTTATCAGTTAGGAATACTAGAACTTGAAGCATCTCTAAGGAGACGACACTGAGAATTTATAGGACATGATTCTCTTCTAACACCTTCGAAAGGAAAAAAAACATCGATTTAGAGAAATTGCACTGTTTGAAGTTGTTTGCTGCTTCCTTCTGTACAAATATTATCGCTTAGTGAAACGTTCCCGCTGCACAATTTTATTGGAATTTTATTAACACGTCCAAATTTGCAACTGTATTCAGCGCAATTGAGTGCATGTGCAACCTGATTTCAAATACTGCCAGAAAAGCAGCTTGGGCATGTTGGTTATCCTTTTAGAACTGAACAAAACTGGTCGAGGGGCATAAACAGGAAACCAGATTGTTGAAAGTTAGTGCTTGTGTCCTGCCTGTGTTCCTTCGTTCTGCGCTGTTCACTTGCAAATATCACCCACTGGTCTTTTAAAAATACTTCCTATTCATTTAAAAAGGCAGATTTTGAAGTTCTCATTGATACTGAAGTTGCAACCAATTATAAACATGTTGATCTGTTTAGGAATGGCTCCAGCTGCAGTATATATGAAAAAGAAAAACCATCTGCATTATCAGCAAAATAATATGAATTTCTTTCTGTGATAGAGGAATCCGTTAACGCCGCTGTCCTCTGAACGCTTCTGTGATAGAGGAATCCGTTAACGCCGCTGTCATCTGAACGCCGAAAACTTAGCTTTTTTTCATCGCCTGCCTGATAAAGAACAGAAATAATTAATTGATACTCCACACGAGCTCATGAGTGAACATACAAAAATTGTAGTTTATCTAACTTCCCAGAATATAGGCATAAGCAGGAAATACGTTGCAGGTAAGTCGCAGTAAAATTCTAGAATTGCTCACAGATGCAGCGACCCGCACTGCAGTACTAGAAGAAAAATTTCGAAATTTTCCGAGAGGTTCGTCCTCAGGTTTAGCTGCAGGTTCGTCTTCGGTTCCCCGCAGTTCTCTGACGATGCTCTCCTCAATTTACTGAGGATGAGAACGTAAACTATGACATGATTGCCACTGGAACATCTCAGAGCAAATTTTTGCTGCGAACGGAATGAGGGATTGCAGCGCTGCCATTATTTATCGATCGCATGTTAAGCAGGGGAGACAGCCGCTCCCTTAATTTCAGCTCTGATTGTAAAAAGCAGTTGCCAGGAGCATTTGGAGTAGCTGGAGCAACTGGAAGCTGGAGAGAGAGAGAAAAAACATTATTGAAACACCAGTCAATGAACGCCAGGAGAGAAGTCCATCTTCCCCGTCGCCCCTAGCCGTCGGCCGGGATTCCTTGGTACAGAGCAGCAGCAAAGGCTTGATTGATGATGTCCTGCTGGACGTTGTGGTCTGGGCTGCAGTGCAAAGCCTCCAGGATTCTAGAGAGCGCGAGCTATCGTACTTCGTCGGACATGTCCGCACCATGTGTACCAAAGTTGTTGCCTCGTCACAAAATTTGCACATTGACGTGATGATTTGAGGACACCACTTGCTGTAGAGTACTGGGTTCCAGCTTGCAAAAGCGCTCAATTTTTCTGCTCTTCGCCGCAATAATTGTCTTGGGGTGGAAAGCGTGCTTGCAAGTCGTCTTGAAGAGCCAATGTATTTCGAACATTCCGTTCCCATCTGTGTGGGGGCTATAAGATGTTAGCAAGTGAGTGATAGCACTTTCGCTTATTGTGGGTGTTCACCGGGCTCGTACCTGTGAAGGAACCAATTTGGGAAGAAATAAAAATGAGCAGAGATAAACAGAAAACAAGTAACGTTTTCCCTTCGTCTCGCTGTGTACCGCACAGCACAGCATAAGCATGCTCAGTTAAAGTTTACTTACACTCGTGGACAATAGTGCAAAGTAGAGTAGAAGCGGGCGCTCTTCTGTTAGTAGTTTTCAGCGGAGCGAACACCTGCAGTACTTCGTTTGTGCATGATACCATAGGGACAGAAAACTTCTGACTGTTTCGTCAAGTTCCGGCTCCCGGTGTGGCTTCGATCTCTGTATGCGCCTCGCTGCAGTTTTCGGGACAATGCCCGCGTGAGCGTGCCGAGAATGAAGATAAAAGCATTTCATGCTTAAAGCGGCCGTAGCGGGGAGGACGAGAGAGTGGCGAGCACTAGAATAGCACACGGAGCTCTGTAATAGGCCGTGCTCTATATTCGCGTGTCCTCGGCTTTGGGCGTAAAGCTACCCTGTTGAAAATTCGACTGCGATTCATGCTGGAAATCGTGATGGACGTGATGGGAGTGATAATGGGCGCCCTAGAACCATGCTGGTGACAGTAGAAGTAATACTAGGCTTGTTGGAGACACGATGGACACGGTGATGGTGGCTATAGAACTCTTGGTAGCGGTACTAGAGGTCATGATGAGTATGCGGTGGGAACTCATGGTGGTGAAGGTAGGGACAAAGCTGAGCCTGCTGGGTGCCTGGCGGTCATAGCGCGGGAGGCTGGAATCATACTGGTGGCGATGGAAACAGAGCTGGGTTGATGAGACAGGATATAATGGGTTATGCCAGGCAGCAGAGCTGGGTATGTTCATTGATACTTCACTCTGACAGTGGGATTACATAATTATAATTCCAGTTGCGAAGTGGATGGCAGATGCGCGCACCACGTGTCGCTTTCGCACTTAGGGTGGCCTTTGGAGTTTCGGACGATACGTGTACGGTGACGATAACCGTATCTTATCTTCGTTTGGACGGCGTACGCGGCAGAACTGCGATAAATACCCGCTAATTACCAAAGCCACTCTCTTACAAGCCAACTTAGTGAAGGCTACTGACATTTATGCTTATAAGCTAATAAAGATGTTTTTAACTGCAGTGCTGAACGGTCAAGATGCCTCGCAAATTTACGCTGACTTGCACAGAAGCTTATTACATCGTCAAGCGCTCTAGAGGATTCCTTCCTCGCGTACAGAGGATGGAAGAAAAAACATTTCGCACACATTTCGTAGTATGTTCAATAATTTCTTTCTGAGGGACACGCATATAATAGCGTGAACTAATCGATGTATCTTGAACATATATATATATATATATATAGCCGTACGGTAAATTTAGTGGCAGTGGTGTTCGGTTTGTTCAACTCGTGTTACGCATACGTGCATGTATGGATGATATTCCATATCTAATATTTTTTATTTGTTACAAAATATCCCTGTTAATTATGCATAGGTGCGTCTGTGTATCATTGTGTTTAGTGATTACATTACCTATCTAGATTGTTATGAAGTATATCTTTGCCACTGTACCCTTGGAGAAGGAGGGCTCGGTCAAGCTGAGTTTGCGCAGCCTTTTCCTCAACTTACTTTTTAAGATTGTGAAATTAAAAGAGATTTGATTGATTGACTGACTGATTGATTGATTGAATGAAGGATTGATACATTCATTCATTCTAACACCCCTCCGAATGTAACGCGCCCCGGATTTGTACCGCGCACTGGCTGAAGCGTGGTTTCAGTTCTGTGTCCGATTGTAACGGGCATGTAGTTCGAGGTTCCATTTCATGACAAACAGTACGCGTTAAAAGTAGGTAAATTACGTGTGTGCATCGGAATCGCGCTCTTCAGAAGAGACAGTTTACAAGGAACAGTTTGGACTGTCCACGAGAGGTGGCGCCACTGCGACGGCCGTCATTTCTGGCCTTCGGAGTTGCCTAACAGCATCGGCGCGCAATGCGACTGCTGCTGCGCAGATTGTGTACGAACTCTAGTGACTCATAAACTGTATTGGTAGGAATGTCCTGTACGTTGTTGAAGCAATGTTGAGGGAAGCAAAGCTAATAATGCTCTTGTGGTTTTCTTTTGGAAAATGGCAACGCTTTTTACATATCTGCACTTCTCTTTTCCCACATCGGGCAATTTTGGCTACACCGCGCCAAAATACATAAGCTTTCGAGAAGCTTACATACGAAGCAACCCCTCCAGTGCACGTAACTCGCTGAAATAGCCAAAATTTGTTGGGCCACAGCACCAATAACCACGTTTTCGAAATTATAAAAACTGATATGGGTATTACTTACGGTGGGCCCCATGCCTCTCACTAAATGAGCAGACTAAGACTAATGATTAAAAAGTTAACTACTCATTATTAGTTACGAAGATACTGTTAGTAATCATTATGTCTTAGCTGTATTCTGATGCCCTAAACCGCTGACAATGCTATTCTGAAGAAAAAAAAGTGGCCTTCAAACTATAAAAGCATATTTTTAAAAATTGCAGAACATCTTAGGTGCACTGGTATCGATAGTGCCAGCCTCACGTGAGCCAAATAGTCGCGTTTCTCGAACGTGTAATGAAATAATTGAGAGATAATGGAGAAATCGCCGTCTGGGTCGTTTGAAAGCATCCGGTTTCAAAAGCGAAGAGCTACAGGGACCACGAACTTTAGATAGAATTTCAAATCTATGACATCGGCGATGAAACTCTTGCAAAACTGGCAAAAATGACATAACTAGAAGCACGCAATTTTTGGCACTAAGCATTATGTGCTAGCATGGCAGCGACTATAATGGCTGCTTGCGTAGAAAACAAGCTAGAAAAGTTCGTCCGTCACTGGTGCCTGAACATTAAGTGATAAAGCTGCGCCCTTTTGTCTTTTTAATGGGAAATCATTACTAGTCCTGTTACGAGAAAAGCCGGTGGCGTGTGTGCGCGTGTACTGGTAGATAGCACAGAAAATCCCAGCGATGGCAAGAGAAACAGGGTGACGTCATCAAGCAGTCGTATGACGCAAACAGCAAGACGAGCACTCGCCATTGGCCGACCTACATGTGGCGCCAGTTTTGCCGATATTCGTACCAAAATTGTGACGCAACCGTTTGTCGTACTGCCCTCCGGGTGGTGTCATACGATTTATCGCTGCACACAGGTTACATCTGCTAGTCAAGTTGAAGGCTATAGTTTGCGGCAGAGATTCGAAGCGACGACATATGCACCTTCAACTCTATGCCTTCCCAGACTTTCGTATGGAAGCCACGTGATGAATGCAAGGCAGCTGTAACGAATTAATAATAATTGGTTTTGGGGGAAAGGAAATGGCGCAGTATCTGTCTCACATATCGTTGGACACCTGAACCGCGCCGGAAGGGAAGGTATAAAGGAGGGAGTGAAAGAAGAAAAGAGGAAAGAGGCGCCGTAGTTGAGGGCTCCGGAATAATTTCGACCACCTGGGGATCTTTAACGTGCACTGACATCGCACAGCACACGGGTTCTAATCCGCTTTGCATCCGCTCATGTGACTGACTGATTACAGTGACGGCTGGCCAGAGCGCAAAAGCAAAAATCACAATGGAATGGCATACGAATCAAATCATGTCACCCGTCGCTCTCCGTTGATAACGTAGCGGCATATCGCACGCTCACGTGCCGTGACAAAGGCGTGCAATTACAAACGCACTCACTCACAATTATCTTCTCGCTTTAAATGTGCGCGTTATTCATGTGTTCTCCGCAGTATTTTTTTTTGTAGAAGCGGCTCCTATTTACATACGCAAGTCCAGTTCTAAAAAAATAATCGGTGCTTGGTGGAAATCTTATAATGAACTGCACATGGTGGAAATCGCACTGTCGTGCTCGCGCAAGCGTTACTCTACAGCGCAGAAAGTTGCTGCTCACATTGTTGCTGTGTAAGGCAGGCCCCAGAAAACTGATGCAACGTCATTTAGCGGCTATTCTGCCTCGTTATAATGGAAAAAATCATGTAACATCTCTCTTATATTTTTACAGAAAAATTGGCTGAGGTTAACCCCGGCTGAACCTACTAGACAGTGGAAAGCAAGGCCGGCGATATTTATAGCGAAGAATGGTGTGGCGTCATTGCTACGTCATCGCATGGCGCCACCATCAGGCGATGCGAATCTCAGTTCTAAAGGTCAAGGTCAGAGATCAAAGGTCAAATGTCGAGGTCAAAGGTAACATGACCGCTTGTCAGTGGTGATTGATGCTAGTTGGTTATTGGATGTACCCCAATAATATACTTCTGTATATCGTGGCTATGGCAGAATGATTGCGTCCTCATTTGACCTTGCTAGGCTTTGAAGGTCACAGTGATGAACCGACGCTAAATCAGAAATTGTACTTAACGTAGTAGAGCTTTCGCTCTCAGACCTTTAACACCAAAGCCTGAATTTGTCGGCGATCCACTTGCGCAGCCGACCGTTCTTAGATTGGTTCGCGGCGCTGGCGGAGCGTCGCGGATTTCGTGAAAATTGACAATATACAGCTTGCAGGTGGAAAGTTCACTGACTTGTCCGAAGAGCACTCGCACCGACCATAAATCGCTTTCACTAAACGGGCAGTCGGCACTGTACTGTGCAGTTTATTGCATTCATAGGAAAATCACCATACGAAGCTGTTAATCGCAGTGGTCCGTAAAGAACCTTGGGGATTAGGAACGCTGGCAACAATTCAAAACGGATCCAGATAAATATTACGTGACACCGCCACTGCGTGCCCCTGTCTTCGGTTCGAAGACATCTCTGTTAATTTAGTGCAGATGATTACAAAACTCAGCATGATGATTCGCTCATCGGTTTCGTGTACGGCCATCTTTGCCCTGGCACAAATGAGGACAAGGGGCCTAAGCGTCACCGAAAAGCAGCCAGTGACTGCAATCCGGCAGTCATGCGGGTCCGCACAACCGCATGGAAGTTGAAGTTGAACCAACTCGAGGCCGGATCAGAATTTGGCCGTCCGGCGGTTGTCCGGTTCGTGTGGTCCGGTCGCTCGCACGTTGTACGGAAGGCGCAAAAAGCGATCGCGCAGAAGCCCTTAGTCCCCACCCGTATTTGACGAAAGAAGCCTCCGTGGCACTGGATATACCGGGGCTGGTTTACAAAGTCGGACCAAGTGCGCGTCGCCGGCGATGACATTCAGATACCGTGCAATATACGACCCATGCAATGCCATGGGGCGTCACTGAAAGGTGCCTGCTGGCTGCTTCCAACAATGTGTTCGGTACGGTGGGCCATGCAGTTGCTCTACGACGGAGGCCGACGTTAGTTGCTAGGACTGCTGCCTGTATGATTTCTGCTGCGGAATGCAGCAGATAAGGTATGCCTTTGTAAAAAAGTTAGCCCGTTTATGAGCCGTCCAGAAGAACCAAGTCCACATACGCCGAGGTCGAAGACAAACACAACAAAGCTGTAGCCACTAAGTGGTGCGCGTGGACGAAGGGCGAAATACTATGCCACTCAGTGCAACATCGTCCTCGGCTGCTTTTACGAATAGTGCTTCTTCTTCAGAATTGGCTAAACCTTTGACTGTAATGCCTAGCTCGCCCGGAAATAATTCCAGCATAAGCCGCTGCGGCATACGCCAGTATTAACACACGCAAATTGCTCTTTGCACTGCGGGCAGTCCTTACCCATTGAAACGGAATAATGCGAGCGCTTAGCCTTAGGAAGATTCTCCGCTTGAAAAGCAATGAATGCTTCCGTGGACGGCCAAAAATATGCATTGAGTACGCTCTACAAGATACACAGCTCCAAATGAGTGCACTGTGCACTTGGGATCGCGTGTTTCGTTCACTGAACATGAGCCCACCTGGTCCTCGTGTTTACTTTCCTGCGTAGAACTATGAAAAGTGCTGCTGAAAAGAACAGAAAAATATGTAGTGCTGAATTATGCCGTGTCCTAACAGCGATCAACTTTTTCTTTCAATGGCGTACGCACAAGCCACAGCGAAATTGTAAGCTGTAAATTGCGAGGTTTCACGTCCTGAAGCGACACATGAGGTCTGAGGGACGTGGTAGTAAAAGGCTCTGGATTATCCTGGTTCACCTGGTGTTCACTCATGTTCGCGTATGTGGCACAGAACAGGGACGTTTTCGCGTTTCGCCTTCATCAACCGACGCAGCCGGTATTCTATCCTGTGGCTTTAAGGTCAGTAGCGAAACAAAGAAACTGAGCCACCGGAATCGCACCTAATGTCTCACTATTTACAGTAACGCGATAATTACTTCAAATATCCTCTAATGTCATGAGCAGAAAAGATAGTAAGAACCGATAAAGGTGATTAAGCGAAACGAAATCTGATCAAGCTGCGCGTTCCAGGCCGCATTTCCTGTCCAGGTACCCACGAAGGTCTGACAATGCGTCTCCTGTGAGTTTATAGAGTGCTCTGACATCCTTGAAAATTCCGGCCCAGTTCGTCTGCAACCGCCGTGGCCTGTATTACGACACAAGCGCCAAGGAAAACGAATTTATTTGAAAATCACCTCCTGATTTGAAAATGCTAGCCTACAGAACTTACGTATTGCCGAAATTAGAGTATGCAGCCATAGTATGGGATTCCTTTCATCTAAAACATAAACATAAACTTGAAATGGTTCAGAGGCGAGCAGTGAGATTCATTTTCAACAAGTTCAGGCCCACTGATTACCTGTCACAACTCATGGATGACAACCATATCCCTACCTTAGAATTGCGAAGAACTATAGCACGACTTAAATTTCTTTTCACGATGTATGACAAGTCGCTAGAATTTAATGGACGGCCATTCATTCAACATTACCTGCCACGCATGTCAAGGCACCGTCGCGCTCACAATCTGCTGCCTTTCCATGCCCGTACTAACTTGTATAAATATTCTTTTTTTCCTCGCACAGTTAGTAAGTGGAATGGTCTCCCCTCTGAAATTTTTTCCACTGATAATTTTGACCAGGCGCTGCTGCTGTATTTTGCGCCGTGACATTCTGTGACGTTTTTTTCTGTAATTTCATCAGGTTATCGTTATTCTGAGGGGTAGCGTATGCAAGTTCATTTCTGTGAGATTACGTAAAAATCATTCTACATAACTGAAATGCGTGCTTGTTCACTTTTGTTCTCTTCCCATGTTTCGTTCTCTTTCACATGATGAACGCAAGAGCTTATTTATAATTGATGTTAATCGAGAGAAAATGTTGTACGACACGCCCACCTGCTTGGTCTCGTTGAGACAGCCGTATTTGTAAATAAATAAAAAATAATTAAAGTGAGTCGACGTGATGTAAACATACGGCGAGCGGCCGGTGCGTCCAGCTTTCTCCCGGAGTGTACTTAGCAAGCTCCTTAGCAGCTGTGCGGCCATTGCTTTGCACACCGTGTATACCCTCAGGTCACAACGATCTGCACAACTGATAGACTTCACCTCTGAATGTCGAAGCCACAGTGTCCCTTTGACCCGTGCCCCGGAGATGGGGTGTCTGAGTTCGCTACACGCAAACGCTTTCCCTCTGAACCGTCACTATAGATCAGTCAGTGTTGTGCCGAACGCAGATCTCTTCTACCTTCGTAATGCCGTAACCATAACACGAAAGGACGAAATCATAAGAAGCTACGATCAGCTTTTGTGAGGCGTGGAGGTGTGATTCATGATCCAGAAAGGAAAATAGTGGCGCCGAAAAAACACACACAGTAGAAGAACGACGTAGGACAAGTGATTCATGGCTGTGTGCGAGCTGTAATGACGGTTATACAGAGCACTAGTTGTTTTCAAAACCTTTGTTTCTTTTATCTATAAAAAACATTTATTGCTATGGCAATATTATACGATAGTGACCTGTCTTTTAGTCACCATAGCAACTGAAGACGGGTGAACGGCCTGCCAATGGGGACATGTGCGATAAGGGTATAAGAGAAGGACTTACTTTCACATCAGTGCAGCAGTTGGGGGTGAGAACCCAGCCATGCCATATCAGGAACCCAGGGTGCTGCACTTACTGCGTGACCACGTAGCTGGCGTCAACTGGCGACCGACGCGGCTTACTGAGGACGTGCCCGGCAACCGTGTCTGTGGCCTCTGCCGCGCGATTCCCAAGAAGACGGTGCTGCTTCCATGCTCGCATTCCCTGTGCGAATCCTGCCTGAGAGCTAGCGTCCATGAGTGCGGCAGCGTGTGTCCCTTGGACAGGGAGGCGTTCGCTGAAGAAGAGTGCGGTTGGTATACGTACCCCGAGAGGAAGACGGCTGCTTTGAAGGTGCGTGCCAGTAGGTGGGGTTTGATATCGACCGAACGGAGATTAGTAGATTTTATTGTCCGGTTCAGTGTGATAGGAAGCACTATAAGCCTGGAAAAGCAAATGAACCTCGCGAGTAACTCCGCAGCTAGGGCACCTGATGCTATTGCCCACCCACCCATTGATGAAAAGACTCCATTTTAAGCTGCTGCTGTGGCTCAGTGATTATGGCGCTCGGCTGTGAACCCGTAAGACGCGGGTTCGATCCCAGCCGCAGCGGTTAAATTTCGATGAAGGCGAAATTCTAGAGGCTTGTGTACTGTGCGATGTCAGTGCACGTCAAAGAACCCCAGGTGGCAGAAATTCCCGGAGCCCTTCTCTACGGCATCCTTCATAGCATGAGTCGCTTTGGGACGTTAGACACCCATAAACTAAACCAAACCAGACTACATTTTGGGTCCACAGTTTAGGTCAGCGCGCCTGGGATGTGAACACGAATTTCCTAAATCTCTACATGAAATAAGACTTCAACATCTTGTAGTGGGAATATTTCGGATATTGAAGCAAAGTGTGAAAAATATCGACTTTCGGAAAACTATCACACCATCAGGGCACTGCATATCTGCTTCAAAATCGTGTTCTCGTCTCGTCCCTGAACAGGTACGTGGTGTTCTTGGGCGCCCGTGCCGGGCGGCAGGGCTGTGACATCTTCTGAAAATGGCGCGTGGTGCCGCGATTACGCTTTACGAATGCTGGTCGTTCTTGCGCTGGTATCCACTCGATTTGTGTCGACTGCGCCCAACGTTGCTCGTGTACAATCAATATGGTGCAGTAAGTGCCGCACAACTTGACATCCTTTACTCTCGTTACAGAGGCCGGGTTACTGTTTTCGTGTTACTCAGGGCAGCTCCTCTGAAGTGTCCTGTACTGACTAGTATCTAACCCAGCTTTTTATGAGTCTTGATATTCGTCGAACTTGAGGATGACGCCAAACACGGATGACGTCGAACCGTCGAGCACGTTTTGCAGCGACAGCTGTTAAAGGGCCGTTTTCCGGGGTAACAGTCGACGTAGTGGTAGTTGTGGTAGTAGTCGGCGTAACCGGAGGATGGTAATCAAGGGGGAGGAGCCGGGCTATCGTGGACGGAGGAGGGTTTTACGAGTGCGGAGCATTTACCGTCGGAGGGTTCTTGCCGTGGATGAGGAAGAGAGAGGGTTGCCATGAAAGAAAGTGGGCGAATATGGCGAGAGCGGACGGATGCCTGAAGAGAGGCTTAGCGGAGCTGGCGCCGCGCGCCTGGAGTAGCAGACTGGAGAGGAGTGCTAGGCGAAGATCGAGTATTTGCGAATAACTAAAAATATTGCTCTATATTGGTATACGTACGTGAATGTCTCTCCGATTCTTTAAGTCAGTGCGTCGCGAAATGAAAAAAATTTAACAGCTCTCGCTGAATCGTGCATTGCACAGTGGTTATCGTCTTGTGAGTTTTTTTTATCAGTTCTACTCAAATCTGCCACGCGAGACGGAACGGCGAGTTGTCACTGATCGTGCACTAAGCAGGGTCCAACACGTGATGCTACCACTCGTGCCATCTGCCGGCATGGCTGAAGGCAGAGGATTGATAAGTGGCGGCTTGAGCTTGAATAAATTTCAAGCGTTGAGACTTACTCGTGTGCTTGCGCTTTAAGCTCTTCGTTAGAATAAACGACTTCTGACATTTTTCTTTTCAAGGCCCACTGCTGGAATGAAGCACACGGCTGTGATTTCGTGGGCACCATGGCTGCCGTCCTGAGACACTATGAGAATGAATGCACCTTCCATGCAATTGAATGTCTGCGGTGCGGCGATGGAGTCCTACACAAGGACCTTCTTGCACACAGCCTTGCTGGGTGCAGCGGTGGTACAGCTTCAGCCACTGCAGAGCAGACGTCTTCTCAAGACAGTCATCTTACCGTTCAAGACGTAAGAGCAGCTATGGAGGAACTGAAGGCGGTCATAAAGAACCCGCACCAAGATCAAGTGCCTGTTCTCCAGACTGACATCAACCATCTTATGGAGCAATACAGGAATGACGCTACGGAATTGCTGAAAGCCATACGTTTGCTTACTGAGTCGGCCGATAACATAAAGCAGGAGTTGTTGCTTATAGGTGCAAACATTCTATCGAATATTCCTCGAGGCCAACAGTCGCGAGGAGATTTTGAAGAAAGCACTGCTAGCTTTTCTGGAGGTGGAGCAACAGGAGAGGCCATGCCTTGTCGCTTGGAGATGTTGCTGATCCTTCGCAGGCTCGAAGTATTAGCCAAATCGCCGCTAAGCTTTATGGGACTCTTACGAGAGAATGTTCATTCAGAGGTAAGCGCGACCATTACTGGCACGCACCCATCCTTACAGATGGATATGATGCATGGTGGGAACGCTGCTGAACGCCTGTCTACAAAAGCGTCTCTGCTGAACTATACCTACGAGTTGAAGATCGCAAACTGCATGGGCATGATAACGGTAGAAGCCGATCGTCTTTCAAGTAAACGGCATGAGGTGGCTTTCTGGCATCGCAGGGACACGTATGTCGTGGTTGGCGCCTACACTCGCCCGATGAAAGGTGGTCTGGACTTGACGCTCTCCTTGAAGTCGTACGGCCTCCTTGAGTCTTCTCACTTGATATCACGTCGATCCGAAGTCAGACTCTTGCATAAAGACGAAAGCAAGTGTCGCGTCTTGAGGAAATTGAAAAGACAATGCCGGCACGACGCAACTTGCTCCCAGTGCAGTTACAGTACAAAACTTGACGCACTCACAGACGAGGGATTCTTCGAAGACGGAGAACTGACGTTCGAACTGGCCTTATACCAAGAATCCACGGTTGAGCGGCAGCGTCGGCTACGTAACCGTCAGTCAGTGATGTAAAATACTCGTTGTAGTAAAATACTTTTGTGTTTTGCTCGCCATCAGGTGGGCCCTTTTACTGATTTCAGTTGTTTACTTTTATTTCATCAAAATACATGAGCACACACTGAGCTGATTGTAGCATCCGCTCTTTTCGTGCACATTGATATTTGATTAAATAAATGCGGTTGTGAATCCATATGCAATGCAGTGAATGGATTGCAGAGCTTCAGCTTGCAGTTCGCTTTCTTGTAGCCAATTGGCGGTATTCGTAATTATCGCAAATAAAAAAAAATGTTGCATACTTTACAGCAAGAAATATCGGTGATTGTATAAAAAATTATAACAAAAGGCTAGTGTCCGTCATTCTGCTGTTTGTTCACTATTAGGCAGGGGTTGTATTCGTACTCAAATATGCAGATTTGCGTCGATTCCACATTTTCTACAAAAGCTACGTCTGCCCCCTAATGCTCCGCATTGGTAATTTATTTCAGAACGCTTTCCGGCCGAACTACGAGGAGGGCTCATATTTAGAGTAATAGTTGGAAACAAGTAGTTATGGTAGGTCAACCGAAAATTGGTGAGTAATTTAGATGAGTAGCTTTCACGTCGGCCAAGCATAAATCACACAAGAGCGAAGTATTAGTCTTAGGAAAAGTTGTAGTATCATTTGTGGCTAGGTTTTCCCTGTGGACACTTTCTCTTAACGCATGACGTGATGCGTTTTCGCGAAAAGAAAAATGCCCTGCACCATGTAAGCAACTTCAGTGTTGTGCATGGAAGGATTCATCATGCGCTTGTTTGGATACTAAAGGGAAAAAAAAGTTTAACTGTTTAACTCCCAGCCTCGAGCTGTACACATGAAACGATTTACTATAATCGACAATGGCGAGTTACATTCGTTGAGCCCAATGTTGTTTTGCTTTTTACTGCCAAAGACAGTTTACTGCTCGACAATTTTCAGAAAAAAATTCATATTTTTGCCTTTTGAGCGTATCTAGCTTAGCTATGGTTACATTTAAATGGCAGCACGCTTGATTAATGCCGATGACAGGGATGTATCTCAGAAGCGAGCTGTTTCATGCAGCATTCAGAAAATAGTGATTAAGAAGACATTGAATTTCTCTCCGAGTGGTTGTCTGACATGGCTGTTGAATTCGAAACGAACTCCATCTGATACCAAAATGACTACAGTGATGAATCACTAGGTAGAGCTCGTGCGTTATGAAACCTTGCTCGCGCTGCAGCGGGCGCTACTCTGCATAATACACCGGACGGGTACGCCACATGTATGAGCGCGACCCATGACTATTTGGCAAAACCTTCATGCTTCTCATCCCCGAACAGGGGAACACAACAATACTGGGAAGTCGCCTTCCTTCCTCTCTCTTTGCCTCTCTTTGCCTCGTCCTCTCCTGCACTTGTTTTCTTGTAAAAAAAAAGTCAATCTGTTCTGCACCTTCAGGCTGTTCACATGTGTCTTCAACTCTTGAACTGATCAAGCTTGTGCAACAAAACTGGCGACCCAAACAGTAGATACACTTCTCCACCGCAATTTCATCATCGACCACGGCAGCCTCACAATAGCACCGGATACCCGATTCCACTATTCACCAGTTCTACGCTAAGAATCTATCTTCGTGGTTCTATCAGGCGGAAGCAGCTTTCTACAAGGGCGGCGCCGTGTCATCAGCAGCGTGGTCTATCCTTATCCTTTCGACGTACTTTCGACGTGTACTAAACACTGCACATCCCAGCATTGATTTAATGCTTGTAACACTACTGGTGCAGTTATAATCTCGCGATACAAACAGAGTAGCAGAAGTTATAACGTGAGGAACCCAAGCTCAAATCTGGCGGCGCGGCGGCATCGCCGCGTTGTCCAGGCGGCGAGGGGTGAAATTATGGGGACTGTACAGAGATGTGTTCAGCTTGGTAGTAGTAAGTGTTTTTTTTAAAACAATAATAAAAAGGAAGGAAAAGATTTTTGCTAGCCCCGGCATCTGCCACCGATACTGAAGCACCTGAGCTGGGGCAGCGGAAATAAAGGATAGCAGACAGAATGGAGAAATGAAATGAAAGAGGTGAGGGGACAGGAAGAGAGGATAGGGGGAGAGGTAATATACAAAAACTTCTTACATAATAAGAAACGTGTCCAGGAGTTCAGCTTGGTGAAGCTTGGGGAAGCGCAATTTTCGCGTAATATTCTTTCACTTTTGTTGAAAATTGGTTGAGGAAAGGAAATGACGCAGTATCTGTTTCACACCTCGGCGGACACCTGAACCGCGCCGTAAGGAAAGGGAAAAAGGAGGGAGTGAAAGAAGGAAGGAAGTGAGAGGTGCCGGAGTGGAGGGCTCGGGAATAACTTCGACCACCTGGGGATCTTTAACGTGCGCTGACATCGCACAGCACACGGGCGCCTTTTGCGTTTCGCCTCCATCGACACGGGACTCCACGTCCGGGTTCGATCCAGGGTACTCCGGCTCACGCCTTGACCACTGCGCCACACCGGGGAATGAACATTGATAGGCTATCCTTTCGGACCTCAAATTTAACGCGAGCGCAGAAAGTCGCAATAGCTCTCTCTGCCGCGGATCCGAAATCGAGAACAGTTATCAGACTCTCGTCGGGCTTGTGAACACTATTTAGCAGGAAAATGTCACCTCTTGCCTCCCAAATTCTAAGAGGGGCTGCCACCTATCCAAATCAGACAGACAATATGGGCTCCTGGCAACCTGGGTCTACGATACAATGAGGTCGCTGATGCCCGAGCGCTGACAAACCGGGCTCCTCATCCTAGCTCTCCTGGCTCAGAAGCTCATCATCGGCTTTTGCGGTTCCGCGAAATTTTAATTAATTATTGCTACAGCCACCGCCTCTACCCAGCCCCTGCCAAGGGGCTGAGTAAAGCGGAGGAGCGAACTATGCGGCGCCTGCAGACAGGAACTCTTCTCTGTCCTACTTTAGTGAAACACTCTGATCCCAACATAGATTGGCGCGTTGCCCGCATTGTAGAAAGATCTGCGATATATTTCACATGGTGCGGGCATATATCCAGAATCCTCACCTTCCCCCTTCCCCTACCCGAGATGCATGGGAGACTGCCCTCCTTAACTGCTTCACACTCGAGTCCCAAACGGCTCTCGTAAAGCGGGCGCGAGACGGGGTCTCGTCGTGCGATGTCCCGCATTAAGGATACGGGCCATGTAGCGGGGTCTTCTGACTCCCAAACTCTCTTTCTGAACATTAAAAAAGTTTTTCATTACCACCGCGGAGGGCCACTTTTGTTATTGGCATCGACTTCGTCTTCGCAGAAAGCCATGACATTATTGTGATGTTGGGGAGGGCCACAGCAGTTTCCCCGCTTCCGAGGCAAACTGTGCGAAAAGCAGAAGAGCAAAGCGTGAATCGCAGCAGTCTAGAGAGTCTAGTGTTTTTTTTTTTTTTTGCAATAGCTTTGGCTTAATTTGCATCGCGTCGCAGTGTTAACAATCGTGTGAGCACTTCTGGGACTAACAGAAATACTGGCGCTGCCGACGGCCCACTCCCTAGCTGAAGGGGTGCACGGACTAGCTCTAATCATTCTGGCTAGTGCGAAGGCAATGCGTGTGAATATATTCGAATACAACTCAAGAATGAAGCGGCTTTTCTACTCCAAAGAACCCCCTTCCAGCCAATGGCGTCGGCCGATTCTCATGATCTTGCTAGCGTGACAATGCAGAGAGCTAGGGGACTATCCCGACCATGGAGGGAGGGGATTATCGCCTTTCATATGCCACTACCTGCATTGTCACGCTAGCAAGGTCATGAGAATCGGCCGACGCCACTGGCTGGAAAGGTGGTGCTTTGAATGGGACCACTTCGTTCTTGAGTTGTATCTGACTATAGCAGCGAAATAACACCAAACTCGGAAGAAGAAGGGACAGGCTTTCAACGCTGCGTGTTTCGTTTCTTAAGTTTTGACCTTTGTATTCTTCGCGGTGCTTTCCAGTTCGAAATGGTGCTTAATGACACTTGATGGCCGGTTTTGTTTTGGCTGTGGTTAGCGCGAGATTATCATAGCAGCTCTTGCGGCTACATGCTTTACCTGGTAAGCAATAATAATAATAATAATAATAATAATAATAATAATAATAATAATAATAATAATAATAATAATAATAATAATAATAATAATAATAATAATAATAATAATAATAATAATTCAATCAACCTTTATTTTTCGGTGCCCAGGAACAACCCAAAGGTCTTGGTGCTGGTACACCATTCACACGCACAAAATGTAAATTCATTCCACTACAAAGGAAGACACTCGGGGGAGGTAATGCAGCAGTCAAGGCGATAGAAAAAAAAAGACACATAAACTAGGCGTGACAGCAAGCATGAAGCAAAAAAGCGAAATAATAATAATAATAATAATAATAATAATAATAATAATAATAATAATAATAATAATAATAATAATAATAATAATAATAATAATAAGGTGACGGATAATTAATTTCTCTCAGTAAGGTCATCGGGAAATTGAAAGTTCATCGATTAAACAGTTATCTAAATATATTTACTACAATTAACCGTTGTGACTTTGGTTTCCGGTCTGGCAACTCGATTAACTTGGCTCTAGTCTTTTTGACTGGTTTTATTAGTAACAGTATTGATAATTGTGTATTTGTTGGCTCTGTCTTCTGAAATTTCAAAAAGCTTCTCTTATGATTAATCATTACATTTTGCTTAAAAAACGTGAATGTTATGGCACGGAAGGTCCCGTATCCCGCCTTTTGAAAAGCTATTTGCAAGATGGTGAACAAATATTCAATATTCATGGCACAGTTTCACAAGCTCAAACCATTAGAGAAGGTGTTCCTTGGGGCTCTATTTTAGGAGCTTTACTATTCATGCTATATTTTAATGACCTTACTAATTGTTTCAGTCGGACTCATTGCGTTTTAAGATGATATTACCGCGTCGTTATCTAACAGGTTCATTGACGATCTGACTTTTGAATTGAATGCCGTTTTGCGTAATGCAAGAAATGGTGTCACGACTTTCGGTTAGTCATTAATCACGCTAAAAAGAAATTTATAGCATTCAAAAGCAGTCAGAGAATTCTTTCGTGTAGTCTTTCTTTAACCTTTTGCTCTTGTATTATTCCAGCTTCGGCGATGCTTACATAACGGTCATCATTGTAGCACTTAAACCAGCTGAAACGACTAAGGAAATAATAGCAAAAAGAATGGAGCAAATCCACACGAACACCCCTGCAGAAGATTGCTTACTCAGCATCGCAAAGTGTGAGGCGGGGGTACTTTAACTAAAATAACTATTCTCTTGTGCTTTGTAGCTGCTTTCTGACCCCCTTTATGCCTCCAAGCTTTCAGATGTTAACGTAATATTTCTGCTGCTAACTGACATGGAACTATTTCCAGTGAACGGCTTGGGTATTGCAAAAAAAAATTCTAGTCTTCTAAAATTTTTCCACAAGTAAAGAAACTGCTCTTCTCGCTACAAGCTGTTACGTCTCGCCTACGGCGCGCGGGATAGCCGGCGCGGATGCAACGGACGCCGCGGCTTCGTTCATCGCTGCCGCAACGCCTCCCGCCAAGCGCGTCCAGGCAGGTTTCAGTGCCACGTGTCGTCGTGCGTGCGTGTGTGTGTGTGTGCATGTTGGTGCCCACGCTTGTCAAAGCGCGGCAGCCGGGGAGAGGAGCTCCCCAACTGGGAGGCGAGGAGGTCTGGCCGGCGCCGGCCTGGCGGACGCTCCCGTCACGTCTGGACATGTTCAAGCGTCGCCGTATCGGACGCCTCTTCCCAAGCCGTTCCTTCTTGCCCTCGACTCCGTGGGTATAAAGGGGGCTGCCCCGGACGCCAACGGG
Source organism: Amblyomma americanum (assembly GCA_030143305.2). Classification (NCBI taxonomy): domain Eukaryota; kingdom Metazoa; phylum Arthropoda; class Arachnida; order Ixodida; family Ixodidae; genus Amblyomma; species Amblyomma americanum. The sequence continues at coordinate 24,066 of JARKHS020034626.1, forward strand.
AGACTTCGATTCCTTCCTTCGAGTAACGTGGTCGCCCTGACCGGCTGCTCTTTTGCGATGCCAGAATAAACAAGTTGTTCTGTTGCCAGTCGACTCATCCTTTGCCGGGACCTTCGGATGTTTCCAGCTTTGCCCCAGGCCGCCAGGCCAACGCTACCCTTGGGGCTTGCAACCCAAATGCAACAACTGGTTGCCAGCGGTGAGATCCCGACAACGGAGGCCAGCAGCGAAGATATGCGTTCAACTGTATGCTGAGCAGCACAACGACCATCCGGGAGCAGTGCAACGAGCCCTGTGTGATGACTGGTTGCCTGCAGCGGAACGACTGCGCTGAATTCTTGGCTGCGAGGTTTGGTGAGTGCGGGACTTTCTTCTTCTGAGTTTTGCCAGGCTTTTGTTAGTGTCAGAAACAGAGCTGGTAATTGTGTTGTCGTTGCTGCCGGGTTAGTTTGCGGCAAGACAATAGTAGGCAGTAGAGAAAGCAGCATTCGGAGCAGCCATGGATTTGAAGTCGTTGCGCAAACCGAAATTGCTGGAGCTTGCAAGAGAGTTGGGTCTGGATGTCTCAGACAAACTCAGAAAACCAGAACTGCTAAGGGCTATTCTTGAGTTGGAGGCTGAGGATGACGAGCTGTCGGAATGCCTTGAGACCATTGAGGAGAGGGAACAAAAAGAGAAAGAGGAGCGCGAACGTAAAGAGCAAAAAGAGAAAGACGAGCGCGAACGTAAAGAACAAAAAGAGAAAGAGGAGCGAGAACGTAAAGAACAAAAAGAGAAAGACGAGCGCGAACGTAAAGAACAAAAAGAGAAAGAGGAGCGCGAACGTAAAGAGCAAAAAGAAAAAGAAGAGCGCGACCGTCAACACGCTTTGGAAATGAAGCGTCTCGAGGTAGAGATGGAACGCGCTCGTAATGGAAGTCAGGCACACGGTGCAGGAGAACGAGTATCGTTCAAAATGACTGACCTGATGCGGCCGTTTAAGCTTGGAGAGGACATTGGTTTGTTCCTGGTTAACTTTGAGCGAACGTGCGAGAAGCAGGGGTTCTCTCGGGAAACGTGGCCACAGCGCTTGCTCACTTTGTTACCCGGCGAGGCGGCCGACGTAGTCGCTCGCTTGAAGAGAGAGGAGGCAGAGGATTTCGACCAAGTGAAATCGAGTCTGCTAAAAAAGTACAGGCTGTCAGCGGAGGCGTTCCGTCGGAAGTTTCGGGAAAATGAAAAAGGCAGAAATGAGTCATATACAGAGTTTGCCTACAGGCTTATGTCAAACATGCAGGAGTGGCTCAAAGAAGAGAAAGCGTTTGGTGACCACGAGAAAATTCTGCAGTGTTTCGGGCTGGAACAGTTTTATAGTCGGTTACCTGAGAACGTGCGGTACTGGGTCTTGGATAGGCCAGACGTTAGTACAGTGGCTAAAGCCGCCGAGCTAGCCGAGGAGTTTGTGACGCGTCGGGCTCGCGGAGCTAAGGACGGTCAAAAGGGTGAATTTGGCTCCAAGTCTGAGAGGCCGAAGTTCACACCCATGAGAGCAAGGGGGGACACGCGTAGTGCGGATGCGAGTGAAAGCAGTCCGACCGAACGTAAGGAGACGGCGGCAGCCGAAGCCGAACGCAGAAAGCGGTTCGAGGCGAGGCAAGCGCGCGTGTGTTATACGTGCCAGAAGCCGGGTCACTTTTCGGCGCAGTGTCCAGAAACAAAAAGAGAAGTCGTGTGTTTGTCATTATGTAGCACTGACGAGAACATGAAGCTTCTCGAGCCTTACATGCGAGACTTCCTCGTGAACGGGAAAGAGTGCCGAGTGCTTCGTGATTCCGCAGCTACAATGGATGTAGTTCACCGCTCTTACGTAGAACCCGATATGTTCACGGGCGAGTGCGCATGGATCAAGCAAGCAGTGGAAGCTCACAGCGTGTGTCTGCCCGTAGCAAAAGTGCTTATTGAAGGACCTTTCGGAGCACTTGAGACGGAGGCCGTAGTGTCATCTAGGCTGCCCCCCCAGTACCCGTACCTATTTTCGAACAGGTCCGATCACCTCCTGCGCGAGAAGGGGCTTTTGTTTGGTGAGGCTAGCGTTCAGGCCTTAACCAGATCGAGAGTTCGGGAGCTCGCTGCAAAGGCGGTAGTTGCGGGGCCGACGTTGTCGAACAATGAAAAAGGGTCGGAGGCGCAGCAAGCTGATATTCCGAGCACGTCAGAACTGGATAAAATTGAGCCTGTAGCGTTGAAGGCACCAGGTACTGGAGAGGAAATGCCCGACAAGGGAAAGTTAGAAGAGCTTCCGGTCGAGCTTCCGGGACTAGGCTCAGTGACGAACAGGGAAGACACTGATCAGGTCATTAGTGACTTACTCAGTAAAGCACCGCTGTCGCCTGAGCAGAAAACCGAACTACACCAACTCTTACAAGAGTTTCAAGGTCAGTTCTCTGAGAGGCCTGGTAGGACTTCTGTCCTTACTCATGATATAGAACTTACCTCCCCAGAGCCAGTACGATCCAAGGCGTACCGGGTGTCACCCCGCCAGCGCGATATTATGGAGGCTGAGGTAAAGAAAATGCTACAGCTCGGTGTTATTGAGGCGGGTGAGAGTGATTATACCTCCCCTTTGATTTTAGTTGAGGTACCGGGCAAGGAACCTCGTCCTTGCGTCGACTACCGCAGGCTTAATTCCATTACTAAGGATCAAATTTATCCGATCCCTAACATCGAGGAGCGCCTTGAGAAAGTTAGTAGCGCTCAGTTTATTTCCACCCTAGATCTTGTCAGGGGTTATTGGCAGGTTCCACTTACAGAAGAGGCTAGTAGGTATGCGGCGTTCATTTCACCAATGGGAACATTCCGTCCTAAAGTTTTGAGTTTTGGTTTGAAGAACGCGCCATACTGCTTTTCAAGCCTCATGGACAAAGTGTTGCGGGGACAGGAAGAATTCGCTTTACCGTATTTAGACGACGTAGCGATATTCTCCGCATCCTGGTCTGAGCATATGGCACACTTGCGGGCAGTGCTAACCCGCCTGCGCGAAGCGGGCTTGACAGTCAAGGCTCCCAAGTGCCAATTAGCACAGGCCGAGGTTGTCTACCTCGGTCACGTGATTGGACAGGGTCGTCGCCGCCCCTCTGAAATAAAGGTGGCCGCTGTGCGAGACTTCCCGCAACCGCGCACGAAGACCGATATTCGGTCGTTCTTAGGTGTCGCCGGCTACTATCAGAGGTACATCCCCAGGTACTCCGATATCGCGGCTCCCCTGACGGATGCTCTAAGAAAAACAGAGCCCCAAACAGTCGTCTGGAGCGAGACAAAGGAAAGAGCTTTTAGCGCCTTAAAGAGCGCCCTAACAAGCCAGCCTGTGCTACGATCGCCAGACTACACAAAAGGGTTCGTTGTTCAGTGCGATGCTAGTGAGCGAGGCATGGGCGTTGTACTGTGCCAAAGGGACAATGGAGAAGTGGAACACCCCGTCCTGTATGCTAGTCGTAAGCTGACCTGTCGTGAGCAGGCGTACAGCGCCACCGAGAAAGAGTGTGCGTGTCTCGTGTGGGCCGTTCAGAAATTGTCATGCTACCTAGCCGGCTCGAGGTTTATCATTGAGACGGATCACTGCCCTCTCCAATGGCTGCAGACCATCTCTCCCAAAAATGGCCGCCTCCTGCGCTGGAGCCTCGCTTTGCAACAATATTCCTTTGAGGTGCGTTACAAAAAGGGGAGTCTCAACGGTAACGCCGATGGCTTAAGTCGAAGCCCCTAACGTAGGAATCCGCCTCAAAGTTGTTTGTTACTGAGTTTGTTACTGATGTTTTCTTCCTGAGGCAGGATTTTTAACATATTGCTTTTGTTTAGTGCTTCAAAGTGATTATGTGCTTTCTAGTGCAATTTTCCAATTTGTGGACGCGTTCTGAGTGCTGCTTGACTACTGTAAGGAACTAGGCAGTAGTATAAAAGGGGAAAGAGCCTGGCAGAGCTTAGTGAGGGTTGTCTCGTGCTTGCTGACTGAGCGGTTGCGTTTCGGCGTAGTTCTAACGCTTGCTGGGAACGAGCACAAAAATGGCAACTCTCTCGAAGTGACTTTGCAGTGTCCTATGTGATCCTGAACCCGAGAACGAGGCCTTCTCTGTGCGCTGCGCTCAAGCAACGTCGAGGGACGACCGGTTTCGATTACGAGCATCATCGAGCGACATCCCTCTGGACAGCGGATGCAGTCCCCTGACCATCGGGATCTCCTTCTCCCGGCGGGGCGGTCTGTTACGTCTCGCCTACGGCGCGCGGGATAGCCGGCGCGGATGCAACGGACGCCGCGGCTTCGTTCATCGCTGCCGCAACGCCTCCCGCCAAGCGCGTCCAGGCAGGTTTCAGTGCCACGTGTCGTCGTGCGTGCGTGTGTGTGTGTGTGCATGTTGGTGCCCACGCTTGTCAAAGCGCGGCAGCCGGGGAGAGGAGCTCCCCAACTGGGAGGCGAGGAGGTCTGGCCGGCGCCGGCCTGGCGGACGCTCCCGTCACGTCTGGACATGTTCAAGCGTCGCCGTATCGGACGCCTCTTCCCAAGCCGTTCCTTCTTGCCCTCGACTCCGTGGGTATAAAGGGGGCTGCCCCGGACGCCAACGAGAGACTTCGATTTCTCCCTTCGAGTAACGTGGTCGCCCTGACCGGCTGCTCTTTTGCGATGCCAGAATAAACAAGTTGTTCTGTTGCCAGTCGACTCATCCTTTGCCGGGACCTTCGGATGTTTCCAGCTTTGCCCCAGGCCGCCAGGCCAACGCTACCCTTGGGGCTTGCAACCCAAATGCAACAAAGCAGAATGAAAGGCTCAGCGGCATAATATGTCGTGTCCTTAGGTGGGCTAACTTAGCCCACCTAAGGGTTGTCGTGTGCTTATAAAACTCCGTTTCATACATAGCTGTCTACACAGCCAAAGGTACGGAAGTAGTCCGTCAAAAAAAAACTAACAAAATGTGTCACTCCGCCTCGCGTCGTGGCTGAGTGGTACGAAGCGCGGGCATGTTTGTTCATTTTGTGAGGGGGCCCAGGTTCGATCCTCAGCGTAGGTTTGTTCTTTTTTTTATCTTTTTTCGGCGAATCTCTAGATAGAAAGTCTAAATGCGAGCCATATATAAGTGGCCTTTTTTGTTATCAAAATGAAATGACTTCTTTAATAAGAAGCGTGCTGTTAACTTTTTCCGCAGGGAAACGAAAGTGAAGTGAGAGTTGGCAACGGACGTGCTGAGAGGCGCTGTTTTTCGGTTTTCACGGATTTTTTCGCATGCTGCACACAATGAATCATTAATTGTGGGGTGATATAATTCAGTGTGGCTTCAATTATTTTACTCCGCCAGAAAGACCTTCTTTCTTAAACCTCACAACTGTCCGAGGGCTCACTCCGGTCATCTCGCCCACAATTGCGAGAACGTCACGCACAGTCTTCTCGGGGTGGATCTTCCTTATGCTTGCGTAGACATTAACTATCACCGCCTTGCAGTCTTTAGAAAACTTTGGAGACTTCACCTTGGAAAAGAGGCGAACAGGAGATGTTTTCGAAGTCGAAGCGGGGGAAGAAAACGAGCGAGCAGGTGACAGCGACGCCATTTTCACAAACAGACCTGCCGGCTCTGCTGCGAAAACCTGATACAGCCGGCGCCTGAGAAAACGAAAAATCTGCGTCACTCGGTTCTGGAAAACATAAAAGAAAAATCAATCTATTTGCAAAATAAAACACTTCCATCGGTCTACTATAATATCAACTACTGTTCACTTTGCTTGTCAATTCATTTCTATTTTTATTTTTGACGCACTATATTATGATGCGGACGAGGATCGCAAACAGGCACCGTAGCCTTGGCTGCGTAGACAGCTAAGTATGAAACGGAGTATAGGTGGGTGTAAACTAGGCTGTGGAAATCTATGGTGAACCGGGCTGGTTAGCGTGTGGCCTAAAATAATAGTAATAAACTGACACGGGAACCGCTGATAACTACTGGCCGCGAAACAGTGATTTGTTTGTCCCTCTTATTGTGCTGG
>JARKHS020034627.1:0-23039 GCA_030143305.2 Amblyomma americanum
TTGCCAGTTGCAGCCACCGTATCCCCGCAGACTTCTTAAACTTATCCACCCACCTAACGTTCTGGCGTGCCCTGCTACGCTTGCTTTCTCATGGATTCCACTCCGTTACCCTTCAGGACCAGCGGTTATCTTGCCTTCGCAGTACATTCCCTGCCCGAGCCCATTTCTTCCTCTTGATTTCGACTAGGATGTCATTAACATGCGTTTGTTCCCTCACCCACTCTGCTCTTTTTCTGTCCCTTAATGTTGAACCTATAACCTTTCTTTCCATGGCTGGCTGCGTTGACGATTAATTTCAGTTTAACCCTTTTCGTGATCCACCACGTTTCTCAGCCAGAAGTGAGTACCGGTAAGATACAGCTGTTATATACTTTTCTCTTGAGGGATAACGGTAAACTGCCATTCATTATCTGAGAGAACCTGCCATATGCGCTCCACCCCATCCTTATTCTTTCTAGTTATTTCTGTCTCGCGGTTTGGATCTGCGATCACAATACCTGCCCTACGTAGACGTATTCCCTTACCAGATGCAGCACCTCGTTACTAATTCTGAACCGCTGTTTTATTGCGAGACAGTTGAACATAATTTGATTTGATGCACGTTAAATTTTAGACTGCTCGCACTGCTCGGCCAATCCAACTCATTCTTCATGGTTTGTGGTTCAACCACTGAGTGACTTAGCAAGGCAATATCAGTGTATAAGATATCCCTGACGTTGTCTCCACTAAATCTCACCCCAAACTGCTCCCAATCCAGGTCTGAATAATTTAGGTGATAGGGGCTGAATAGCATTGAAGAGATCATATCTCCCGGCCTGACACCCTTGATTATTAATGCCAAAGCATTAGATCACCATGTCCCTAGTTTCGTGTCAGCAAAAGTTCTCTGCACGATTACTTCGTTCTGTGAAGATAAATCTGCAAAAACTTATTATGTTAGATAGTGTGTAATGAGATGTGGCGCGAAAGATTTCATCGATGCTGTGCAATCAGTTAATTATTAAAACGCTAAAATTACACTTCGACGTCACCAGAGCTACGAGCGTCGACATATATCTTCCCCGCAGGATTGTGTCGTTCTGTCAACATATATGTGTAAAAGGTCATTTGGGTTCGATAGCGCGTGATGAGAGCTTGCTTAGCATTGCTTGGTAAGTTGTATTTAGTTAATTAATTAAACTAGAAATTTACACTTTAGCGTCACAATAGCCCGTGTTTCGTGTCAGCAAAACAGTCTCCGCACGATTACTTCGTTCGGTTAAAATAAATGTGCAAAATCTTGGTTGTTTTAGATAGTGCGTGATGAGGTCTTGCGGTGGGAAACAGGTTGATGAATTGTAATAAATTAATTAACTGCACTTCGACGACACAATAGCCACGGACATCGCCTGGATGTCAAAACAGCCATGGACGTCGACACGGCACCTCGACGTGAGGAGTAAAATAAATAAAATAAAAGCATAAAACAAGAAAAATTATAACTAATTGAATTAAAAAGTAATGTGAAAATAAAATAAAAGTATGAAAATAAAAGCAAAATAATTCGCGTACTGGCGTTGTGGAAATACCCGCGTTCTAGAAAGCTCCATGCTTACGCATTCCTCCACGCAAGCAGACTTAAGTTCCCTGGTAATTTTTGAAATTTTATCGCTGTTTTATGAAGGACTATGGTGCCTACGTAGCAGTTCTAGATATTTTGCTGTCCTTACAGAATGCTTTTCCAAACACTGATTTCGTAATGCCTGCATGGCTGCTGAAGTTCCGACTGAGTCAAATGCTTTCTCGAAACCTATGAAGGACATATATAGGGATTGGTTAAATTCTGCGAATTTCTCTATCACCTGAGTGATAGTGTGAGTGTATTCTATTCACGAGTATCCTTTACAAAAGTCTCTGTGGTTATTTGGCTGACTAAAGTCTAAGAATATCCTGATTCTTCAGTGATTAGCATAGTTATTACCTAATACGCAACAGACAGTAAGCTGATCAGCCTAACTTTTCCAAGTCCTTGACGGCTCCTTTCTTCTGGATTGAGATGTGCTTAGAGTTCCTCTGTGGTTCCGGTGTGCTAGAGGCCACGAGGCGTTGCGTATAAAGGGTAGCTAGTTTTTCTACCATAATCTACCCACACCGACACAACGTAGATAATGTCGGACTCGCAGCAGGCCTGCCGGAATTACGTGCGGGGTAGGATAGCGCTACTCGCCCGCAGAGAATTATTGGCAGTTAAGGGCAATCCGGATTCGGCAATTAGTAAAAAACAGATAGTATGGGTGCCCGGTTACTAGGGGGTAGAAGGGAACGAGGCCGCTTACGCGGCTGCCTGAGTGTTCCTTCCCCTTGTTCCACTGAATTCTCTGATTCTGCCGTGGCAATCATACCAATCCCGCTAACCTTTTTACGCGGATATTACAAACTATCCGCGCCTCTGCAGGAGGGTACTTCCGGGACCCCCAAGGGTCTCAACAGAACCGAGGTGTACCACCTTAGACGGCTCCTAACCGGGTCTCTCTTAAATCGCGCCATACTAAAACACGTGGACAATATATATTCATGGGCAGGTGCAAATTCTTCGGGCAGTATGCTGACCTATACCACATGGTGTGGGGCTACCAGAACAATACACATATAGCCGTTATAAGTCAGCCAACTAGAGAGGGCTGGGAGGCGGCCCTGTCCAGCTCGGACCTGGAGGCCCAGCGGACCCTAGTCTAGAGAGCACGGGCAGCAGCGGCGGCCAATGGCGTCACGGAATAGGAATTGCCACCCAGCGCAACAACCCTCCCGACCTCCCAATCCCAATTTAATGCAGTGCAACAATAAATGTTTTTTCCTCCTCCACCTCCCGCCCTTCTTCAACAGATTTCCTGCTTTCTAATCACCGCAGGCTGCCTTCCTCCTTTGAATTGTTCCCAAGCCTTTCTATGCTCCTCTATTGTTACTGGCAGGATGCCACAATTGTTGTGCAGTACTTCTTATTTCACTAACGCCCTGATTACTTTGGGGACTGTATAGATTTGTGGAGAGCTATTCTGTAACTTCACCTATCTTATCCCTATTCCTAATGACATACCCCCTTGTTTCTTGTTGCATACATCTGATTTTTGTCTATGCGGGCTTTCTTCTTGACCGCTTTTAGGGCAACCTCCGTTCTTAAGACTGTTCCTCTACAGTCAGTTTGAGGGTTATCGCCCTCACTTTTCGATCGCGCTCTATTCGACACTTGTATTATTACATTACACTGATACGGACGAGATTAGCGTTTCTGGACACCATCAAGGTTAGGTTGCATGCAACAGAAATAAGCACGTTCTGGATTTCTGCGTGGTTATTCAAAATGAATCGGAAAGACCAGAGTCCTGCGGGAGACAATGTCTGCATGATGTCGATGATGGCTGCGATGGAGTTATGATGGCGGTATCGCTTTGGATTTCTCTACCACGGGGCGTAACTGAGTCCGAGAAGATCGGCTTAAAAGTGCCGATAAAAACTTGTTGCAGAGAAAGTAATTAGGTTCGGACCTAAAAATCACATCTTGTGTAGATTCCGCATGACGCAAGTTGATTGAAGCAGTGCCGAAAAAGCGCTCAAAGTTAAGCTATTAAACACTTTACTTTTAGAAATTTAACGAAGAATACGTAGAGTCGTTTATAACTGTATTTTAGGTATAACTTTTGGGTAGCGGTTTAATAAAGAAACCGTTCAGATTTCACATTTTGGCTCGTGTACGTTAACACTGCATTGTTGAAGGCATAAAGGTGTCGTCATCCATCGTTGTGAAGACGCGACAACAAGTGTCAGGCACACATCCAGGGCCAGAAAAGCATAAACGCGCATATAGTTTTGAACCTTTGGTGATTTAGAAAGCTGCACCATCAATTAAACCCTGGATATAGCGGTTATTACTTCCTTACAGAGTGACTGCAATGCAGTGTCACCCCTATCCTTACGAGGATTAGGTGGTTGCATACTCCGTTTGGGGGGATTGGCCGAGACTTGCCTCCGATGAGGATAATGCGCTACGGCAGTGAGGATAGTGCCTACAGTGGCGAGTATTTCCTCCTGCAACAAGAAGTACAATGCATGGGAGAAAAAGGCACAATGTTCGGTGCGATATAAATACCTTTTCTATGGGAGTGCACTTACTCCTGTCGTCCGCCGGACACAGGCACGTGATAGCTACAAAATTTGGGGAATTGTCACTACACGGGAGCCTCGTCCTCCTCTGACTACTGTTTTTTTGACACTCAGAGAGTCTAACGTTGTTTAGTGACGTGTTTAACTCCTCTAACTTCCAGGTGTGCATCAACCTCAGGTGGCGAAAAGCTGATAAACGAGAACCTACCTTGAAGAGCTTCTTCCAGGCCCTGACGGCTGCGGGCGTCATGAGCGGACCGACGTGGGACATCATCTGCTCCAGCGTGACCGCCAGGAGGCTCTCGAAGTGCTCGGGCTCCACGCCTAGACTGGCCAGGTGGTTGATGGCGTTCTTGCTGATCAGCTCGGCCAGCAAGTCGGGCTCCTCCATGCACTCGACGAGGGCCGACAGCTGGTGGCCCACGGCGCATGCGTGCGCCCTGAACTTGGGGTCCCCTTCGAGCGCCCGCAGGTCCCTGCCCCTGAACCTGGGGAAGAGCTCCAGGTAGTCCGGGTACTGGATGAACATGCCGATGAAGATGAGCACGCCGTAGTCTGGGTTCTGCTGGCAGAACTTGTGCCCGCTGCGATGCACCAGCTTCTTCTCATGGTCGGTCATGCCGGTCCGAGGGTTGCTCTTCCGCAGTGCGTTGCCTATGGTAGGTAGGTAGGTAGGTAGGCCTCAAAGAATGCTGGCACATACCCACTGCGGGGGAGTGTCCAAGACACAGGCGGCTAATTGCTGGATACAGGAGAGTTTTGACGCAAAAGGAGAGGTGATAGCATGTAGGCTGTTAGATTGGAAGACGTAAGGACAGCGGTCCTATTAACTTAGAGATCAAAGACGGGACAATGGCTTACTGTGCATAATAGTGCAAAATGCCTGCACTGTTTCAATGTCGTACTGACTGAGAGCGGAAAAAGAAATTGGAATGGGAGTCGCTGCGTTTCTTGAAGGAAATTTTGCACAGCAGAGCCCACACTCCTGTCGCGTCGTTCAAGCAAAGAAGCGCCAATGGAAAGAATAACCGCGGAGGACACAGGCAAACCCAGTTGATGAAATGGAATTTGCAAAAGACGCTTCCTCAAATGAGAGAAGCGGCGCAAAACAGCAGGAAGTGATCTGTTGTCTCAGGTACGGAACAACAAGGGCGCAATGGGGAAACCGCCAGGCCAGTTCTGTGAAGGTAGAAATTTAGAAGGGGAACCCGGCAACGCAAACGCGTTGAAGAGACCTCTAGCCTGCGCGAGCGCCAGTCTTTGCTACTCCAAGGATGCAGAAGATGCTAATATTCGGGAGATGATGTAAGAGATGAGGCAGCAAATTCCTGAAATATTGTGTAGCTGCGAAACCTCACCGCAGCTGCATATGCACAGGTTGGCAGGACAGCAATAATTGGGCAGCAGAGAGAGGCCCTTGCTAAGGAATCTGCGACCTCATTTAAGTGAAAGCCCATGTTACCCGGTACCCAAAGCAAACTTACCGAATTTAGATGGAGCGGAATCAGGAACTTAAAGAGGCATAATGCCCGAGACTCAGTGGGTGAGAATAATGATGAGCAAATGGACAGAGAATCCGTCATAACCACGACCTGGGAAGCGGTTCTTTCTAATTTCCGGAAGGCTAAGATTACTGCTAATAATTCATTCAGATAAATTCGAGTGAAGCGGAGAGAAAAAGACCAACCCTGTGAAGGCGAAAAAATTCCCACACCTGCCGTTTCGCGATCCTGCGAGGCATCGGTAGCAATAAGAACATGAGAGGGAAAGGACCTTAGGTGGTCCTGCAACAGACCCTGAAGAAGCGGGAAGGGCTGCAGCTTTGCATTCGATTGAAAAATGTGATCGAATTCAATCAGTGGAGAAGATGAGTTGTTATACGTTTGACGGACATCTGTGAAATGAATGTTTATTTGATCAAAGAGGGACTGCACGAAATATATCTGCGGAGTATGAAAACGAGACCAGGCGGCACTAAAAAAGACGGAAGGGTGACTAAGAAATATTATACTCGACCCACTTGCTTCACCATCACTTTTTCTTCATCAATATCAACGCAACATGTGAGCGCGTGAAGGATAAATATGATGTTTCTCTCGCGGCGGTTTTCTGATACTGAGCTCAGTTGTAATTTTCAATGCAAAGAGAGCCATTGCGAGCAATAAATGGGCAGTTCGTCTGGCCCATGCAAAAGAGAGCTATAAATAGTTTTCATACCCCAGTCACACTAGCAAATTTAATGTCATTCGAATAGTCATTAGTTTCGAATCGCGTTCTCCATACAATAAGTTTGGGAACTCATTTGCATTTGATCTCGAACCGAATGTATGCTTTGGGCATGAGATAGGAAGAAGAAACAAGATACGCGAAAAAATAATGTGCGCACCGCCGAAGTTGAAAGTTTGCTTTATGGCGTTCTTCTTGCAACGCTATTACTCTCGGTCTCAGCATCGGCCGAGCGTGAAGCACGGACCTGCCCACGACCGTCCGTCAATTTGGGTTTCGTTTTTCTTGTTAGCTTTTCACGTACGTGTAGCTCGGAAGTACGTAAAGCTGTAGCTGGCTACTTCACCTTTTAGATGCTAAATCCCCGCCCCGCGCGTCTCCGCGCTACGTCGTGCCGGCCATATTTTTTAAATTTATCGTATTTGTGGTAGACTGTACACTTGTATTGGCTTTTATTGCCTAAAGTATGATAGCAACAAATAATAATTCAAGCCTATAATAGGGTACTGAAATGTTTCCGCCTGCTTTAAAAATAGTGCAGGGCTCTTAGAAACAACCTTTAAGCCGGTCATATTCTTTATAGATGTCATGAGAATTCATTTATTAAAAGTAAACTTTCACTTCAGTTTTTGTCGCACAATTCTATAGTTTGACCTTCATTTCTTTTTTTTTCATTTGCAAGAACATTTCCTTCCGCCCGAGCAGCTGAATGTACGGAAATTTGTACGTTATTTGTTGCAAATTGACTGCTAGCACTAAAAACAGCTTAAAGTTGAATTCTAAGTGAATTTTGACCTCGCAGTAATGCAACATTATATTACCGATAAAATACAGTGATTCATCCGTAGAAGAAACTAAAGTACCGTGATACATCCGCAGAATAATCTAAGTTTTGATGGTAAAAACACCATAACGTCGCATTTAAATAAATACCCAAAAAGGACCTGTCAATCGTAAAAAATACTTAAAATCATAAGACCAAACACTTAGCGATGGGGCATTATTACAGCAAACATATGATATTCTGGAGAGCACAGCTTGCGCCAGCAAGTTGCCTTTTACCAAGCCTAGAATTGTAAACGTACGAACTGTCATGCCTGAACATCAGGAACAGGCGTAAGAGCCCAAGCAAGGATTTCTCGGGAAATCAGTCAGTCAACTCCAGAGGCTTCAAGCGCCAGCTAAAATTTTTCTCCAGACTGTAAACCGTCGCACAGCTTCCAATTTTTTAGGATTGCCAGAAAATTGTCTACATGGCAGTATAATGTACATTGAAGTTTCCGAGCGCTCAAGCCGTTTAGGTAATGTCCTGCGACGGTGATCCAAAATCAGGTCGCTTAGTACCGGGCTGATGGAGAGCCAGTGCAGCGCCTAGCTTTTTTAACTCGACTGCATCGACACCGGCACCCACTCACCGCTGCGCTAACGCCCTGGTTGTGTCTCGGCGAGAGCCGAACGTTAAACCTTTGAAGAACAAGTTAAAGACATGCTTCACCGTGATACGATCTAAACCATCGCACAGTCCTTGGGCCTCCCTCATTGACCTTGTCAGAAAGTGAAAAAGCTGTATTTGCTTTTGCGTTTATTATCGGCATCTTAACAGAATAGCCAGCATAGACGTGTATCCCCGGCTCGGAGTATTCTCTGGTCTACAGCTCCGCTCCGGCTAATGACAAGTACCGGTGGCCCACGCTCAAAGCATCACGATAACTATTGTGAAGCGTGACAGCCGGAGCGAATTGAACTAGGTCCCCTACACAGACTATGCAATGCCCCTGCCGCTTTCGAGCACGTCATGCAGACAGTGCTGTGTGGCCTCAAGTGAAATATATTCCTGCTTGTGGTGCTACCTGGGCGGCATTGTCCCTTTCTCTCAAGATTTCCAACAGCATCTGGCTCACTTAGGGCATGTGCTGAAACGCAAGACAGACGCTGGACACCAAATAAATTTAAAGAGATATTGCTTCACCGCCCGCAAGTTGACAGTTTTAGGCCACTCCCTATCTAATGGCTCTGTTCTTGCCGACCCAGAAAAATATCGTGCTGCCGCTGAGTTCCTGAAACCATCAACGATGCAGGAACTTCACAAGATCGTCGGCCTATGCTCCTAGTTCATACGCTTCCTACGCACCGCCTGAATCCGCTTCTTCGCGGCAGCAATCGTCCCTCCGGTTGATGCTGTGCCTGTGACGATCCGTTCAGCACGCTCCGACTTCTGCTTACCTCCCCGCCCATATTTCGCCACTTTGACCAGAATGCTAAAATTCAATCTTCAAATTGCAACCTTCATCGTGGGCGACTCCACATCACACCCCAAATTGTCGCGTGAACAATTGACGTACCGTGGGTAATTTTTGGTGGTTGCTTTCCTTCTGCAACAAAGCAACGTTACTCAGAGCACTGATGCGGCCTTCCACTGCAGAATAATGGCCAGACAAATGTTTAAATCGCTCCTAAGGCGATATGTTGTCAACTTAAGCGTCTGCTGACCATTCGAATTTGGCATGTAGTGGTCCACTTCGTCTCGTACACCAGGATTCTCACCATTGTTCCTCCATTGCGGGGTAAGCACTCCTGTCTACTTGACACAATTTTTTCCAAAGCGGGGTGGCCAATCTGATTGCACAATCGGATTTCTGGAGCCTCCGAAACATCCGAAGAGGGCCGTTAGCTTGCTCGGTCAGTAACGTTCGCCATCCACGGGCGCCAAAACGCGTTTCAGGCAACTCTAACGGTAATACTGTTTTCTTGCGCAATCCTCTGTTTGAGCGGTCTCTCTTCCCAGCTACTCATGAAGCACGACGGACTACACCGCCTCCATGAGCGCACTTTTAAGGCGAAAGCCTTGAATGGCTCATAATCGCGGTGACTGTCCGTCCGTTACATCCAAAGCCTGGAACAGTGCCAGCTGGGACCTTACCCTCCACCGGCGCACACCCTCCTCGCCCCTCGGCGACAGGTGGCGCAGCCGAAGCGCATGCGCAGCTGCAAATAGCAACAGTGACGTCACCTGCACCGGCAGGAGGAGCGAGTACGTGTCGTTGCAGTCGAGTGAGGGAGTCGGATGGCTAACAAGCGGCCCAGTGATTCCGCACCAAGCAGTTCGGACAAGCACAGGAAGGCGGATTCCCCCAACACCAAACGGCGGAAGATCAATGAACGAATGCGTCCACGGCGGCTCGAAGCTCCTACTGGGAGTAAGTCGAGAGAGGCGGAAAGATTGCTTCAGTGTGTGCGTGTCGGCCGTAACGTTCCGTGAAATATTAGATGCCATGTTTTGTAACTTCTGAAGGTGGGATTTTTGTTGTTTTGTTTTGTGGGATTTGCTACATATGCATTTTTTCAAGTACCTGTTCCTAGCCGTTTATTTTTCTTATTAGCTTGTACCTGGCTTCCTAACTTCTTTATTTCTGTCTTCAGCCGTTTATATTTTGTCTTGTGTATTTGTTAAGTTTTCTTTGATTAATCCCCCCCCTGTGTAATGCCCGCATTGGGCCTTAAGGGTATACAAATAAAAAAAGAAAGCGTTTGCGACGGCGCAATGCTTCGCTCGGGACTAAAGCAAGAGAGGAAGAAAGGAAGCGCCAACAGCGACTTGCCACGTCACCAGGTACCAGAGCAAGGGACGTGCAACGCAGACGCACGAGCTGACTGGCCACATCGCATGGTACGAAAGCCATTTGACTGTGGGCGCCATGCACAAACAAAGTCATGGAGATAGGCAGTGGAGTGGCCACAGGCTTTCGCCGAACACACTTCAGAATTTCTAGTGTTCTCCTAATTTTTCCGAGTTTCTACAGCGCCGAGCCCGCGAAGCCGTTGTCAGGCCCCCGACTACGTGAGTGCGAGACTGTCCATGTGTCTCGTCTGAATCCAGACTATAATTACTTCATCTTGTTATCTCCCTAAATCACCAGGATGGGTCTCATTTCTCCGTGGTAAAGAAGGAAATAGGCAGTAACTGCCGCCGCAACACCAGCACACAGTGCGACACATGAGCGCAAACTGTTCCAGCTCGTATCTGCGACTCCCTGCTCTGCCCGCCGTCTCAGTCGAGCTTCTCTTGCCAAGAAAGCTATTTTTAGAAGATTTATTTGTCTTTTTTGTTGCTAGGGCAAACGCAGAAAAGACTTATACTTTTTGTGTTCTTGTCGCTCAATGAACTTAAGAAGATAGTCGTACTAGTGATTCCTGTTTTCGAAGTTGGACGCAACACCAACGTCGCATTTTGTATAGGAAGCAATCACGCTTATCACGTACGTAGCGCCGCAGTTATAATTCCTTTTTCTACGTGCGTCAGAAAATTCGGGAACACTTAAGCTTCACTTTCTCTCTTTCTCTTACTCAATACACATACCCATTAACATACATCAATAGGCATACTGCATAGCATGATACATCTCAATACACAAAAGGTTTCCCATCCACAGGGGCGCATGAACGCGCCTGAGTGGCCTAAAAAATCGTGTATCTCTTTACCCACTATAGGATCATGGGTTTGATTCCCAAATAATTATCTCAATATTCTTTTCAGCGTATTAATGCACTTTTGATCCTTACACGTCGCATTGGCATTTTAGTCATGCTATGACCTCGTAATCACAATTTAGCTCAAGTTTTAATAACCTTCGTTTCATTGTCACAATCCCGTTGGCAGGTTGTGATGACGCCACAAGGTCGCGTGACCAGGTGTCTACGCGGAATTTTCGCTCCCAACGCCGATTACAATGACGAAGACGGCGGACAACGACGAAGACACCTGGAGCCTTAACGCTGTCGCGTTAAAAATTAGTACTTCGCCTGACGTCAGAATGGGTCGGACTTTTTGAAGCTTTGTCAGAACGGTGCATTTTAAAAATTTAGGCAGTACTATGGAATATATATACATAAACTCCTAGGATTTTTGTGTTTATCCTTATTTGATTCTGGTTTAAATGCGGAGGAGCATTGATCTTACGGATACGGCTCACACGACGCTTTCTCTTTTTCACCATGCCTCGAAAAGTGACCATAAAGTATCCAGCACCTAAGTCAAATTTATACGGTTAGTTTTTCATCAGTGCTGCACCCTATATTCATGGAAAGCAGCATGCAACTGTGAAATAAAAATGCAGAGAAGCAGCGCTATCGTTCTTTATTTTGTGCGTGTGTGGGCGGGGGTGCTGGGGGCGCATGAAACTGAGCACAGTCGAGCGCTCTGGTCGAATCTGAGAGAACTGGTGTGTACCTGGCGAAAAGCTGTTATTGGGAGAGAATGAAACTAATTCGCACAAAGGCAAATGAGCTGCAGTCGTGGTGGATAAGGAACGCTGATATTTCTTCATTACTTTTTGTATTTCACGATTATTTTGTTTACGCTGTACTTGTGACATATTCACTAACCCTAAAATTCAACTCATAGAGCACTAGGCGTTGTTGGATGTGAAAAATTTAAGTGTTCCTTCATTCGAACAAATTTTTCCCAATTTAAAAATAGAATTATACTTTCAAGTGCCCACGACACTTCCGGAATCCGGAAACTCAGAGCTCATTCGCATGACCCGTGGTTTGGAGCGAAATTATTAGTTGCCAAAGATTTCAGACCACTCGATGGTCCGCGCAGAAGGAAAACCCTCTTCAGGGGATGCTACGCCATCTTAGACACCACAACTCCAAAGTTAAAGATCACATATACTTCTCCAATCTTTAATAGATGCCTATTTTTATTTTCTTTTATTGTTGTTCACAAGCCGTCAGTCACGTTTACTAGGAAGCAATCGCGGCATCACGAAGGCAGCCTACCTCGTGACGTGTGGAATCTGTTGGTGAACATTGCGTCCCTTATGAGGTTTCTTAGCATCGGTGAGCACTGGATTTCTCTCCTTGCCATTAATATGCGATTTCTATCACTGCCTCCTGAACAACATGCCTGAAGCATCTCCTCAATTTCAATGGGCACCGAGATCGCCTCGACATTGCGCAGAGTAGCTGCAAGGCGGCGCTAAAAGATGACCTTCAATTTCGGCTTCAATGGCTGGGAGAGTGATGCGCGGCGAGCGATCATTATGTTTAATCCTTTTTTCGGGCTTTGAGCAACAACTCTTAGTTCGTTAACGACAAAAAAACTTGTTTTTGGATGTCTCAGAGTGCAGAAAATCCTTAAGAAGTCTGAACTGACTTCCACATATTACTGAAATAGGATCATCTGTTTCGGTGTCGAAATCTAAAAGCGTGTGCGCCCCGTTCTATCATGCCGTTAGGACCTTTTGTCGGCTGCATAACCAGTAACTTTTAGACGGTTTACCACAAAAAGAACATGCTCGAAACATACGTATTGCAGCAAGTGCTTGAAGTGGCTAGAAATGCCGCAAAATAAGTATTTATAGGCATGATGCATGGTTGTATATATTCTACTGTTGCCAAAGACAAGAAAACTACTTCGGACAAGCAAAAAAGTAAAATAATTCATGAGATAGAGTAAGGACCGGAGGAAGTCCGGAATTACCTGAGCTCTCAACTGTAGCCAAGAGACCCGTGAGCAAAGGCGGACTGCATATGGCACTCAATGAATGGAAGCCGGAGACGTCGCGGTAACTTGCCTGAGTAGTCGCTGTCCCGCAGGGGCACATCCCTCATATCTAAAGTCAAAAGAGCTACTACTACTGGACCCGCCCCGGTGGCTCAGTGGTTAGGGCGCTTCGCTACTGATCCAGAGTTCCCGGGTTCGAACCCGACGGCGGCGGCTGCGTTTCGATGGAGGCAAAACGCTAAGGCGCCCGTGTGCTACGCGATGTCAGTGCACGCTAAAGATCCCCAGGTGGTCGAAATTATTCCAAGGCCCTCCACTACAGCACCTCTTTCTACATTTTCTTTTTCACTCCCTCCTTTATCCCTTCCCTTACGACGTGGTTCAGGTGTCCAACGGTATATGAGACCGATACTGCGCCATTTCCTTTCCCCCAAAACCAATTTTTATTATTTTTAAAAGAGCTACTACTGGGGCTAGTTGGAAATGCATTCTTGAAGTTATTGGTGAGCGCTATCAAAATACGGAAGGGTGTTCGTCCCTTTCCGTATTTTGATGGCGCTCACCAATACCTTCAAGAACTTCATATCTAATGTTCTTAGAACTTTGCGAAGCGCGCGTCTGTTACAATCTTGCCGCGGAGCATTGCGACAGATGTTTCGATCGGGTGAAGCAGACCTTGGAAGGCCCAGCCTGCGCTGTTTCTGGTCATTTTTCCGACGAGCTTTCGCTGAACGGTACCTCCTTGAATAACGTTGACAAATTTCAAATAAACCCATGCCCCTCTTCTCCATTCTATCCGCAAGAAACACAGCTCGCCATGTTTCTGTGTGATGCACACGCGCACAGTGACGTTGGGAGTAACACAGCAGGCCTGACTGGCCAGATTTCTCCAAATGACAAGCACGTGCGTTAATGAAATGACAACTAGAACAACGGGGGCATTAGACATGGCGAGCGACGTGTGAATATTAAAAAGAAACTGCGCCTGAAGGCACAGACACGTGCGCACTTAGAAGGAAAAATGTCATGAGTCGGTGCGATGAAGGCGGCGGAATTCGTTTCTTACTGCAGTTTCAACAATTTTTGGCAGAGAGGTTTCTTGTTGTACATCTTCGCAACTGCGTTCTTGTCTATTATGTCAAGTGCATGGTTTGTTAGCAACGGTTTGATGAACTTCTTGCATATATATGCCACCATTCTTGTTCTCACAGGTCAAAACAGGCAAACCCGCGATTTTATTCACACTAGCTGTAGAGCAAGTATGTGTCGAGTCGCATTTGAAGATGCGTTCGGTGCTTGAGCATGATATCAACGAACTTCTTGAGGCCCTGTAACACTCTTAGGTGCGCTGCCGTCAGTTAAAAGAGTCCACCCCTGTCTTGGTGGGCGGTCAAACTGTCTACGGTAGCATTTCCATGGCCAGAAATGCAAGCTACAAACTGCAGAATAATTTGATGATTTGCTTGGCTGCCAGTTCTTTCTTCGACTTATCTTTAGCCGTCTTTCCCTGGAGTTCTGAGTCGGCAAGAATTTCATTGAACGAATCGCTGAGCTTCTTGTTTCGCTGACTGGACATGCAAAACGGTACGCAACAGGAATGCATTTTCGCTCGCTACTCCCTCCAGCAACTGCAGTCATCGATGCGTCACTTCTCAAACGGTAAAACTAAACACACAACACAAATATTATAAGGAACAGCGCACCAGAAGGCATACTTTTTGCTGCAATGGCAGTCACAACAAAATTCTGCGCTGTCTGCGGGTCGTCAGCTAGAGGGTCATCTGACAGCGCCGCCATACGGCGGACGCGCGCTCTATGGCGGGCAGAAAAACGCCTGACGCTTCAGACATGTTCTTCAGGAGGCATTGTTTCTATGCGTGTTTCGTACGTACTGGATGTTGCGTTAAAATTATTTGCAGGATATCGGGTTAACGCCCGGATGCACTCATGGGCTCTCAGGGATGAGGCAATAGTGGAATTAAAAATAAATTCAACCACCTGGAGTCATTTGACGGGCATTGCGATCACGCAAAAACGCAGGTGTTCTTGCCTTTGCTCCCATCGAGACACAGGCGCAGAGGCCGGCATTTCGTCCTGATACCTTGAGCTCGGCAGCTGAACGCGAGACCAAGCCACTCAGCCAACACAGCGGGCCTTTCATTGAAAACTGTACGTAATCCTTAAACGCGAACTTTTCTATCTAAAACCATGGTTTATTCGAAAAGTAAAGTGTCGGTGCGTAGTGGCCGACATAAGAGAAAAACTGAATTTTTTAAAAAATTTAGCAAGTTAATTGCCTAATTGTAATAAGCAGACAAGTACCGGCTCACTACATTAGGTTACATCCCACAGGAGGCATGTATTTGGTTTTTATTCAACTTTTTTTTCTAATCGACTGTCTTTAAGCCAAAAGGTATTGAGATAATTAATTTGCCATTATGAACACCACAAGAAAAAATAGAAGCACTTCCCTATGCACTCTTGGTTTCGGTGACTGTTCGCTTCCTTTATATCTAAAACGCAATTGTGAGGTTCGTGCCATGACAATAAGGCACTTGATCATACATAGGGATTATTAGGTTATAGACCTCTGTCTGTTTGTGATTAATGAAAACTCCAGTCTGGTCAGCGCTGCACAGTACGAAATTGTGCCTAATCAGAAGCATGCGGCCGAAGAGCGCGCGCTGCCACGTGTACCTGTACCTTTAAAGACATGTCTCTCGACGGTGTACGTGTTAAAGGCCTGTTTCTGTACGATAGCAAGGCGGGCGAGTTGGTGATACATGTTTGAAAATATACAGCGCGGAAAACGGGGACTTTAGGGTAGAAAACACAGGACAAGCGCTGACTCTCAACTAAAGTTTAATCACAGCAAACATGCAAATATAAGCGAACAGGCAACAATCAAACACTAAAACCACAAGGCACGTGCACTATGTTGGATCAAGATAGGCAACCTCACTGTCACGCAGGAGCAGGGATGGATTGCTTACGCACAATCTAGATTTTTTTCTCATCTTGTATGCTTCTACGGCTTCTCTGGCCAATTGATCGGGGTGTTTGTACAATATGTCACTGTAATACAAGGCAGGAAAACATTATTTACACTCTCTGCAATGATCAACTGAATTCGTGGAGCGGTTCGAATCAAATGAGTTTAGATGTTCTCTCAGACGTGTGTTAACACACCGTCCTGTTTGAACAGTGTAAATTTGACCACAGGACAGCTGTATTTTGTACACCACGCCCTCAGAGCACGGTAAAAATTTCTTGTCATGCTTAATGCCAAAAGACGCTACAGATTTATTAGGATTGCGGGCCTTATTTTCAACAATTGAACAAATTTTATTGAGCTTATT
Source organism: Amblyomma americanum (assembly GCA_030143305.2). NCBI lineage: Eukaryota > Metazoa > Arthropoda > Arachnida > Ixodida > Ixodidae > Amblyomma > Amblyomma americanum. Next base: position 16,231 of record JARKHS020034627.1, read on the forward strand.
TGGTGCCGAAAAAACTATATCAACTTCATATCTATGGGCCATATTTTTAAGACCATGAGACAGGCGGTGTACATAGGGAAGGACTGCGAACTTTTTTCGTTTCTGTTCATTCTGTGAAGATAGCAGCAAAGCCGAGTTTTTTTAGCTTTTTAACTATTTTAATGCAACCCAAAGTGATGAGCTCATCTGGATAACCTGCATCCCTAAGCCTTTTAGCCTGATCATCGAAGCTTTGCTTCATAGCATGTTGACAGGATTTTGACAACGCCGATGAAAAAGATGAAACAACAATTCCGCTTTTTACTACCTTTGATTCGAACCGCTCCAAGAATTTAGTTGATCATTGCCGAGATTGTAAATCATGTTTTCCTGCCTTGTATTACAGTGACATATTGTACAAACACCCCGATCAATTGACCAGAGAAATCGTAGAAGCATACAAAATGAGAAAAAAAATCTAGATTGTGCGTCAGCAAACCATCCCTGCTCCAGCGTGACAGTGAGGTTGCCTATCTTGATCCAACATAGTGCACGTGCCTTGTGGTTTTAATGTTTGATTGTTGCTTGTCCGCTTATATTTGCCTGTTTGCTGTGATTAAACTTTAGTTGAGAGTCAGCGCTTGTCCTGTGTTTTCTACCCTAAAGTCCCCGTTTTCCGCGCTGTATATTTTCAAACCTGTTTCTGTCCCACGAGGGCTTCAGCTGCTCTTTTTTTTTAATTGCGCAAGTGTGCCCTTCGGCATAAGCCAGTTATATATACATATGCAGACAGTGTCCGCTATAAGTGCCAACAAGGCCCGTTTTGGGGCGCATGTCTCCAGATTATAGCGTACGGTGGTCGGCTAGGCTGGTAAGTCTAGCTGCCGAGGTGTATCGTGCCTGTCGTGTGTAGTCCGGGGCTAGTTTGCAAGAAGTGATCTGCCGTCGCCTCCGTAGCGGGAGCGGGGCAGAAGGGGCGGGTCGGAAGAGGAGTCCTCAATGTCCTGGAGGCCCTGACCGCAGTCTTCATCGGAGCACCCATCCGGATTCTCCTCAACGCCGCCTCTTCACGGTGAGTTCGACCGCCGGGAATGTTGGATCCGAGAGCAATAAATAAAGCACGCGTAGACCGGCGGAGAAATATCTTTTCGCGCTGTACGGCATCTCCAGCGGATAGGCTCAGTATAGGCAGCGGGTATGTCATCTGCAGTAGATGGAACGCATTGTCAGCTTCCCTAAGATGTTGTGTGGTGCATAGAGCCGACACAACTCGGATATAGCATGGATATGATTGCACAATACGATGCACATCGTCAAAAACATTCTGCGGACATGTACGCGCTTTAGAGCCCTAACTGCTGGTGTGGAATCTGGATATTGGAGAGGACGGGTCGGTGGTGGAATACAGAAGCGGTCTTTTAAAGTAGACATACTGTCACGAATGCCTACGAGATCTCCTATCACAGAAGTAAGCGCCGCCTCTGAGATATAAGAACATTTCTGGCGTACTACATCAGTTAAAGCTGGAAAAACGAGACTGGTGTGCAAAATATGGTCTTTCGTACTTGCGTCCATGTAAGCTTCAAGCGCAGCTATGGAGTATGTTGCGAGGGGGGGGGGGGTCTGAATCTGTCACTAAACGGTGAACGTTGCGCATGATACTTAGTGGTTGGTTGTCGGTGGCTGGGGACGCTGCCAGGAAGAGGGTTCAGAAGGTGCAGCATGAGCGGGTAAGGCGAGTCAAAGTAATGTGCAATGTGCCAGGCCCGACGCTGCTGGCATTGCTCGAAGTTTCTGGCTGGACGCAATAGGACGGTGCTCCACGAGCTCATCAATATTACTCACCTGAGTTCCGCTTATAGTGTGCAAATAGGGATGAAGCGAAGAAGCAAAGTTTGGTTTGGGCTGGTTTATGGGGGTTTAACGTCCCAAAGCGACTCAGGCTATGAGGGGCGCCGTAGTGAAGGGCTCCGGAAATTTCGACCACCTGGGGTTCTTTACGCTGCACTGACATCGCACAGTACACGGGCCTCTGGAATTTCGCCTCCATCGAAATTCGACCGCCGTGGCCGGGATCGAACTCCCGTCTTTCGGGTCAGCAGCCGAGCGCCATAAGCACTGTGCCACCGCGACGGCTTCGAAGGAGGCCAGTGAAAACCCGCATGGCCTCTCTGTTGACCGTTTCCAGGCGGACCTAGTCTCTTAGGGTAAGTTGTTGGAACTGGGCTTGATAAACAAACCGAGGCTGTAACACAGAGCGCGCTGACGATCGAGCCATAATAAAGTCTGTACCATCTGTTTTCTCGGCAATGCGGCGAAATAAATGCTGTGTACTGACGGCCTTCTTTGGCACAGATGAAACCCGCGGCGCTGCAGCTGCTTTTGTGGCTCTGTCCTTGCATTACAAACCATATTATAAGCGGCGCGCTGCAGCTGCTTCCCGTTTACGTATAAATTATCCCCCATCTAGTTGCCCTAAAAAGTGCAAGCGGCTGTCGGACCGCTGCTCCTTGGTTGTGCTAGCTAGCGTGGGAGTGAAATGGGACTTCACTATGGTGTGGAATAATGCGTTCTGAGTTTGCGGCTTCGTGCTGCATAGGCGTACGGTTTCCTTTCAAGAAGCGATGGCGCCTCAAAATTATCGCGCCACAGCGCGTGCATAGTTGCCTAGTTTATAAGAACTTCTTGTTGGGCTAGTTGGTGCACTGCTTTGAAGAACCACGTTGCGCATTCGAAACAGACAAACACAGCAAAAGGCCAAGGCGCTCTTTCCGTCTCATTGGCCTTTTCCTGTGTGTGTCTCTTTTGAATGCGCAACGTGGTTCTTCATAGTTCCCTTCTCGGAATATAAGTTATAAATCATTTTAAATATGCGCCTGTGAACAGACACCAAAGAGCCTTTTTTTTTGTGCCGATCCAGACAGCTGCTTTGTGAAGAATGTCCTTGCATGAAGCAGTCGGTCTGATGGTAATACTGGCAAGCGAAGAAAACGAAGATGTTGAAAATTTTATAATGAGGTCATGTGTTACCACACCACGTGTAACAGAAATACATGAAACGGTAGTCTTAAAGCAAGACAACTACCCGCTGCGACAACAATTCGTTTTTGCTGGCCTTCAATCTGGCGTTGATACTTATATGAGAAACTACTGCTTTTTAGTACTTGAAGCTTATTGGTGGGAATAAAATTGTTGAAAAATTTGTTTATTTCAATTCTCTGGCGAGGACAAAAACAAGCTATGATAGAGAGTCAGGCGGTTCAAGTATGACATGTTATGATATGCGGGTTTAAAGTCCGAGGGTGACGCCCTGTTGTGTGACCAATTTCTTCACTTGAAGTTGCGGAATTCGGTATGGTCACGTAAATACAGAAGACTGAGGCTCTGTTCGTGGCTAGTTTTTTAAAAGCTGAACTAACGCCCCTGCATATCTCCAATGACATATTTACCCCCTTTGTACGAAACTGTATTCAAGCTTGACTAGAGCAGTCGTCTGCGGAGCAAACGAAGCAAAAGTTTAAACCAGGTGCTGGGTTGCACGCACAATGCTTGTGCTCTTGCACACAGCAGTTGCGTTAGGATTTCAATTTATTTGTTCTAGTTACGTCTGGTCACTTTGAGATTCTGGTGAGGTCTGTTCATTGTCAGTTCGCAACTTTCATGCGAGTCTGGTGTAGCTACCAAGGACTTTTTAGGCGAATTTACCAGTCATATTGCAACTGGGATGATGTTTCATGTTGGTCAGGGTGTGCACTAATTCATATTTTTTGGGACAGCTTGGTAGGCAGCCGTTCGACATGCTCCACAGATTTTTTTCCTGGTATTATAGTTTATTTCTACCCTTGCAGTGTCATGTGCACATAGGCAAGAAAATGAAATTCCGTGATACGTTGATTTTGCATTTGACAAATCCTGATGTTTCAGTGTTACTGTTTTCAACAGTGCTCAAAATGCGAAGAAAATGTTGTGCATGCCTGTAAAAATAGTTGTTAATATTTGGCTTTCCTGAGACCTGCACAGAGTACCAAGGTCTATGATGAGCGAGAAATGGCGAGCAGCCCTTGTGTCACCACTTCGCGCACTTTTGCGTGCGTTCCCAGACACCCTTAGCGCGTGTGGGGGTAGCGGTCTCGGTCGCAAAAGAGATTCCCTCGACTCAGCGTGGCATGCTGAGCCGGAGACCAGCTACCAAATGACAAGGAAGGTGGTCATTTTGTGCCCAGCTTTCGCCGGTCGCAAGACAGAGAGTGGGTCGGAGCCAAAGGTTCACAAACAAAACAAAGTTCATGCAGCAAAGAGACGATGCAGAGTATTTTCACAATCACTCGTACGAGCACATACAAAGTGATTTACAAATACAGTGCAAGTCATGCAAAGTAACAATCGAGAGAGATTACAATTTAACAGAACTTTTGCACCTAAAGTGCACTAACACACAGAGAGAGACAAACAACAAAAGATGCCCTGCCGACAGTCCGACGACCTGAGGAGCACGACGGAGCCGTCCCGCAGACTGGCGCTCGTTGTCTCGCTGGTCCGTGGCTGGGCGAGTGGTGTTCTTCCGGGAGTCGTGCGGGCGCGCCTCTGAGAAGTTTAAACGGCGGCTCGGGCTAAAAGGCAGCGGTTGAATCCCCTCATTTATAGGTGCAGTCCGCGTCTGTTTGTTCTTCGCACCAAGGCAGGCGCGCACATACACGCAGTATCAACAGCACAAGCTCCTTCTCCTTCTCACGCCGGGCGCACGACCCCATTCGTCGAGCGCGGAAACCACGATCCAGAAGAATCTGGGACCTTCTCGCGGTACGAAGTCGCCGGCGCGAGAGCGAAGGGGCGAGGGTATCAATTTAGCGCGGTGAAGGTTACGCCCTTTCCGTTGACGATGAGTAGAAACTACTCTGACATTCAGAGACATCGACGCCACGCGTGGCCATATTTCCGTTCCCTGTAGCAGTTTACCCCGCGGTCCTCATCGGCTGCCACATGGTGGCCTCCTGCAGCCCACCCGGCTGAGCTGTAGTCATCGCCCACCTCCGCCCAGCCTTTCGGCCAGACCGGGGTAATAGGCTGCCTGCGTCCTGCAAGCCCCCGACGTGCACGCGCCACTCCCAGTGCGTGCCGTTCACCCTCCCCAGTTGTGGCTACTGCTGCTGCTGTGACCTGCCTTCCTGGACACCACGGACCACCAGCGCGCGTTGCAAGCGGACATACCCCCTCCCCACATCCCCTTTCCCAATCCCCGCTCCAAGCTGTGCCCCCGCGATATGGGTGGCAGAAATCGAGCACATTCCCCCCACATAGCCACAAGAAGAAGATTTCCGTTGGCACCGTGCCGGCGAGCCGAGTCGAAAGGGCAGCAGGACACGCAACTTTACGCGCTCTCCGGGGATCCTTCCGCGACGTGTTTTTGTTGTTTTATTTTATCTCGCGCGGGCGCGATTGCTTACGCGCAGCGCCGTTTTTTCCAATATGCGCCGAATTTTGTGACAGCTTGAGAGGTGTAGATGCTGCGCTTCCTAGTTGGAGATATATCAGAAGGCTACGATGGGAATGTGTTGCTGTGCACCGATTACTTAGTTTGAACGTTTATTAAAACGAAATACAAAATCGGTCATAAGTGTATAAAATAACTTAGTGCAGTACCCATGCTTAACGAAATTGTTATTTGTGACTCTCTGCTTAATAATGAAAAAATTATTGCTATTACCGGCTTTGGTACATAGCAAGTCCTGAGCTGACCCTACATGGAGTGTGCATGAGGATCAAAAAAGAAGGTCGTGCAGAAGGTTTATAGCGCAGCTCCAGTCCGGACATTCTGCCACATGAAGCCACCTCCCCCCGCACCCTGGATTCCAAATGCTGATATGACTACAGGCTGGCATTAAATGTGGAACATTGAAACTGCCACTGTTCCAGCTTCATTACCCAGCCTGTGCACGCGAAATGCAATGAAGACTGCAGCAATCTCGGTACCGCGCTGAAACATACTGACAACGCTTCTTTTCCACAAGCGCATAATATAGGTAGTGAAGTAAGCACTTAGTAGTCCTTGCTTCGTTTGCGCTTACGCTTTTCTAGCATCGGATACTGACCTCAAGGTAGTGTATTCACAATTCAGGGCCAGTGAATGCCTTGCTGCTGCTCGGGCACCTTTATTGAAATAGCATTCTTCCGTAGAGCACAAGAACATATCAGTTCATTTACTTATCCCCAAGTAGCTGGTTCTGGAGACAGCAGGTAACGGCTAATGAAGCCTGACGGGGCTTTTAATCGATGCGTTTGCTACTTCACTTATCATGAAGCACACACTGAATATACAAAAAATCGAGTGAAACGTAGGCATACCATAAAAAGCAGATTTTTCATATGTGTGCAAAATAAACATTTGCATGATGATTTCTATTTTACATATAGAATACAAGACAGCTATGAATTACAAGGAAGTGCATATAAATTATAACTAAAAAACGACTACACATAAGCCTAGAGTGCACCACAGAACATTAATACATAACAGAACTATTTTTGCACAATGAGAAATAATCACAGTAACGGCAAACAAAATAATGAGCCACTGGTGAGCTTAATAGAAGTACTATGCGGTAGTATTGCTTTTAGGCACATTATGCTTTGTTCTAGAACAAGTGATGTGCTAATGAAGTTCACAGGAACCGATGTGGTGCCATAACTGGAGGTGACAAATTGTTCATCCTGGCAACTACCATCACAATGTCGTCCAGTAGTGCCAGCATTGTCCATAGAATCCTCATAACCAAAATCTTGAGAGTCTTTATTCGCTGTATGGCCCGCTCTACAGGCATCCATGCTCATGC